>LPNX010354293.1:46287-59064 GCA_001517045.1 Pseudotsuga menziesii
AGTCTTCACCTTCACGAGTGTGTTCTGGGGAATTCGGATCCTCACACAGAGAGACATTCTGTTTTTCCTCACGCACCAGTCGAGGTTCTCCTTTGGTTTTGTGCATGCAGTGAGCTGGAAGAGCGGCCTCAAGGGCACAATTTCTGCTGTCTATGTGAATAGTTGTGGTTTTTCAGCCACGATACTGCCTTGCTGTTGGTTTAACTCGTGATTCGGGCTTGCTGTTGGTTTCACCCACATTTTGGGTTGCTGTCGTTCTTCCATGATTTTTGGATGCTGTGGAGATTCTGATTTCCTTCTTCCATTTCAGACTGTGCATGTGTTTCCTTCTTCCATTTTTGGACTATGTTTTTCCCCTTGCGCACAGGTTGAAAGTTGTTCTTCCCCATTTTTCTGTCGGTGTAACTTTCTTCAGCGTTTGCATTAAGGAGTTGTGTGTGTGGGTTCTTGGATGTTGGACGACTGCTAATTTCCACATCCGTTGGCTGAGTTTTCCCATGTCAATGCTGGGAGTTTTGCCCCTATGTTGGGACTGTGTAAAGTTTCCATCATTTTCATTGTGCGTTGGGCTGTCGATTTGCCCTGGTTTTGGGTTGCTTCTTGGATGCTAAGGCTGTGGACGTCTTTTGGGTGTTGTGCTGAGTTGTTTTGGCCATGCTAGGGCCAAGAACAACTCTGAGTTGTCTTGAGGACTTGATTTGTTTCACCTGTTGGTTGGGATTGGCACCTGGTTGTCTTTGCCTTCTTCACATAGCTGTGAAGGGATTGTTTTGCTGCGGTATGTAGTGGTTGGTCTTCAGACTATTGAGAGTGGGGTTAGAGGATGTGTATGAATGAGAAGACTGGTGTTGAGGCCACCAGCTTGGAATTTAGCCTATCCTAGTTCCTTGATGACTTGGTAAAACCCTGCTGTGTGGGTTTGGTTGATTGGCAAACCTTGGCTATGTGTAAGCCTGCATTGACCCTTATTCCTTGAGGAATCATGCCCAGCTCGGGGGTGGAAGTGTTGCTGAGAGGTTGATGAGCACGCTGGCCTATGGCTGGGTGGAATGTTGTAGTGACATAGCTGGTTGCGGGGTGATTTCTTCAACAAAAGATAAGTACTTCTGACTATTTCATCTCTGCAATTATATCTATTGTTTCATGAGAAATGAAGAACATGTTCAATGCTGGAATGTATATGTTTGCTTCCACTGACTGTTGAGGAATTATGCATCTTAGTATGCATTATGTTAAGTTTTTAATATCATCATTTATCCCTGTTCATGTTCATGGGGGATGTTTGCTCGTTTGTTTCGTGTTAGTAGCGTCCTCTTCGTCGGTCGGAGGGTCGGGGATGCCACAAGTATTCTGAGACCCTAGCACTGGATTGGTTCATCCCACTGGTTTACCACACATTTCTATAGACTGGTACATAGAACCAAATATTAAATCCAACTGGATGGATTGTTGGTACATGGTATTCGATGAAGACCCTCATGGGAATAGAGACATCCTATTCTATTTCCTCAGGAAATTGTATGCCAAGTTTATATTGGGTAAACATATAAATTACTTTGATATTTTAGAGTTCCAGGGGGTTGGACATGGGATGCCCCAAGGTAGGAAAGGGGAAAGGATTGATCCAAACCATGTGCGATGACCTCCATCCACACCAAAACCCCCTCATTTATATCCTCTTGCAAGTCCTTTGATTGATGACACACATGAGGCATTATTCCATTTGGAAGATACATTGCTTCGAAATGGGACTGGTGTCGAGGGAAATGTAGGCCAAGGGGTCGGAACATCTAGGACTAGCACATCTATGGATAGACCATCACACATAGAGGATCCACTCAGGTCTCCAGAACCTACCATATCTAGAGATCACACTGGACATGCAGAGGATTCAGAGCGTCATGTCATGCCACATCCTTGCACAACTTCTTGAAACCTATGCAATGGGCCTTCTTTAGAGTTTCACGATGATGGGTTAATCCAATTAGTAAGTCAAACTCTTTCTTCACATAGTTTATTATTTTTTATATCACAAGGTTCAATTGTTCCGTAAACTATTTATATTTTAAGTATCTAACAATTTACGTGAACACGTTTACAATTGGTGTGTAATGAAACTCTAGAATACCATACTCCACCCATTGATGCTAATGATATGGATGCAGTGGTAAATGTGGCATATGATTTTGGTGTTCCACCATTACTTGTAAGAACATTACTTTTTGATTTATCATCATGATTTACATGTTTATAGTAGGGATTGGCACATTTAATACATATTAATATTGATACAATATATTTTATGCAGGGTGGGAACAATGAGTATGTTGCATATGAGATAGGTCTGTCACAGATAGATCAAGATTCACAAGTACATGTATGCTTTTAATTATTTGGAATTGTCTAATTGTATCTTTATTTGAAATTGTCTAAATTTTTTTTTTACGTAGGAACATATGTTCGATAGATTTTCCCACTGAGCGGCCTTGCTCGCTGATGCGTCTGCCCATCCTTTTAGGCCAATGTCAATTGTTTCACCCACTGTTGTCCGACCTCTTCATGTCCCCCAGGTATATGTATATCTCTCTTATATTGTATCTTTGTTTCCCTAATTGTCCCTCCATGTAGTATAGTTTTCTTTCTACATGCAAGTATCGTTTTGGTGCACCCATTGATTTGCTGACATTGACATATATTATTTTACTCAAATTTATAGTGAGTGAGTGGTTCTTGAAGAGCACCCAATCGAGGCCGTTGGTCACCCACCTCTCCCCCCCAGGTATATGAATGTCTTTCTTTCTTTGAAAAAGTAATTGTCCCTCCATGTAGTATAATTTTCTTTGTACTTGCAAGTATCTTTTTGGTGCACCCATTGATTTGCTGACACTGACATCTATTATTTTATGCAGCCTTCTAGTGAGAGAGTGGTTCTTTAAGAGAGTCCAATCAGGGTAGTTTCTCACCCATCTATCCCCCTTCCCGGGTACATGTATGTATCGCTTTCTTTGAAAATGTCATTGTCCTTCCATGTAGTATAGTTTTCTTTGTACATGCGAGTATCTTTTTGGTGCACCCATTAATTTGATGACATTGACATATACTATTTTATGCAGCCTTCTAGTGAGCAAGTGGTGCTTTAAGAGCACCCAACCGGGGTTGTTTCTCACCCCCCCAAGGTACATGTATGTCTCGCTTTCTTTGAAAAAGTCATCGTCCCTCCATGTAGTATAGTTTTCTTTCTACATGCAAGTATATTTTTGGTGCACCCATTGATTGATGACATTGACATGTATTATTTTATGCATCCTTCTAGTGAGCGAGTGGTTCTCGAAGAGAATCCAATCAGGGCCACTTCTCACAGACCTGTCCCCCCCCAGGTACATGCACGTCTCACTTTATTTGAAAAAGTCAATGTAGGTTGTAGATGAATTTTAAAATATTTATATAATTTCTCGTATTATACATGGTTGTACATGTATCTAATTGTTGGTACCATTTATTTTTTGCAGGATGTTAGTGAGGCACCAATGGTACATGCAGTTACACCTCGACCCACCATCACTTACACATAGAAAGTAAGTAAAAATGTTATATTGTCTTGGAATTTGAACAAATCTACATAGAACTTTTGTAGGTTGGTAAACTGACTTATAGATGTTGGTTTTTGTGCAATCTCTATAAATGAGATCTAATCCTCTTTTTCAGCACTGGGGAACACCATCAAGTAGCCAAAAAAGAAAGATAGACTTCTCAAAATCCACTGACAGTGGCGCCGAAAGGGGGGCTAAATAGAATTCATGTGTAGGGGGGATAAATAAAATTCATGTATAGGGGGGATAGATAGAATTCATTTATATGGGGGATACATACATGTACTGTTTTGTTTGTATACAAATATATGTACAGTATGATCCACTATTTTGTATTATGGCCATGGCATGCCATTTTTTAAAACATGATATGTATATATAATACAAATCAAGGTTCAAATTCATATGTATGGTTGACTTGATATGGGAACATGATATTTATTATATGCCTTTCAGATATGCTTAACTACATATTTCATTAAGTATGTATTTAATTAAAATGATACTTAATGGGTGGTTCACCTATATGATATTATGATATTATAGACCTTATCATGACATATCCTACTAAATATTTGAGTATCTCCAATACTCCAAGGAAGAATGTATGACTCATCCAAGCATCCAACTAAGCTCAAGTAACCATTAAGTAAGCCACCTATAATATGTAAATATGTCACATACCATCCAAGGGATAATCATACACCATGTACCCCAAGTTTGATGAAGCAGCCCTAAACATGGTGTAACCACTTTTGTAGTAACTTAAAAAGCTAATACTCCCTCTTGTAAGGAAAGTGTTTTCACCAATACAAGCTAGATGCCATTGCAAATCCATTAGATCTACCATCTAATTAGATCACAACATCTCAAACCTCCAATAATGTTGACCACCTATGAATATGAAGGAACATAACTCTGCATCATAAAAAAATTTCCAAAATCCATCATCCCTCAAGTCAACACCATCGGATAAAATCACTAGACACCACATCATAAGTTGTTCAGGACATCCTACAAAGATTACCACATCTCCATACAAGACTAGGATAAATGAATTATATCTATGAAAATCACAAAGATAGAAAACTTCATAAATCCATCCTTAATGAAATACCAAGATCATGGTACAATCAACAACCCATGTAGCGCTAGCATCAACTTTTTAACATCATAACCTCTCTCACACACCTTAAAACCTTTGAAAATCGACACACTAACGAGAGTTATATCAAGTCTCTCTTTCTAATAGAATTTTTGAGAAAGAGTATCATCAAGGTCAATTCCCTCTACCTAAGAGATTCCAACAACCCTATCCCTATAGTCGAAAACACTCTCATCATTTCAAGCCCAGAATCAATCTATAGGTTCTAAACTTATCTTCATGGCATCTCACCATGCATTCTCTACATATTCCTCCTGAAAAAATAGACGGCCCATATTTCCTCTCCATGGAATGTGCAAGTGCCACTTGATCAACAAGAAACCTATAAATACAACCCTCTCTCAACAAACTACAATCATTGACGGTGCAATATTTTCCTTCAAAGGGAAATTTATACAATACATATATCATATAAGGAATTCTCTCAAAACATTCTTATTAAAACTAGGAAGAAATATAACATCACTCAAATCAAGAAAAACACCTAAGGAATTTGGAAGGAAATGGAGCTAACTAATCACACGTGATAAGCATCATCATAACCAAGATCCACACTCATACCTCCCTCTTGATCTTGAAACATGTTTAATAATGACCTATCATATGTCACAAGTCTTAAACTTCCAATTCTTGCATACCATCCAAGTCTAGACACAATCATAAAATATAATCAAGACACCACAACCATATCTATGTTAAAACAACAACAATATGAAGAAGACAAAACATTTTTTAGGGTCCAATAGTTTTTCCCAATAAATTTAGGGTATCACACCCAACAATATCAACAAATTCAAGCATCCAACCTAAGTACACAACAATTGGAATACCAAATAAAAAATTAGCATATGTGTGTCACCAATGCAAGAGTTGGCCCACCAATGCAAGAGTTGTATTCAAGGAAACTAAGAAAAACCCTAGTTTATGAAATCAGTGTAGAATGTAGTCACTGGGCCATGCAAACATGGTGGAGAGCCACCCCCCAAATTTAGTCGCATGCCAAGAGACCAACGAAGTCAACAGTTTGTAGATCCGACCTCCTGTTGTCGATTTATGTCCATTTGAAAGTCGCCTCAAAATGTGGTTCAGGGACACTTGGTGACTTTCGGTCCTGGAGTGAAAAACCAAATAGAGAAGCATAATTTCATGTCGTTGGCTTCTGTAGGTTTGTATGGGAAAGGTCAATATGGGAACAATATCAATAGTTACATGGTGGAGTTTTTTGTAGAGTTGACCCACCAATCCAAGAGTTGCATTCAGGGAAACTGAGGAAAACCCTAGTTTATGAAATCAATGCACAATGTATTCATTGGGCCATGAAAACATGGTGGATAGGGACCCTTAGATGTAGTCACATGCTAGGAGACCAATGGATTTGATGGTTCATCAATCTGACCACTGGTTGACGATTTATGTCCAATTGAAAGTCGCCTCAAAATGTGGTTTAGGGACACTTGGTGACTTTTGGTACTGGAGTGAAAATCCAAATGCAGCAGCATAATTGCATGACATTGGCTCCTATAGGTATGTATGGGAAAGGATGATATGGGAACACTACCAATAGTTGCATGGTGGATTTTTTTGCAGAGTTGACCCACCAATGCAAGAGTTTCATTCAACGAAACTGAGCAAAACCCTAGTTTATGAAATCAATCCACAATGTAGTCACCAGGCCATGAAAACATGTAAGAGAGGCCCCCCTAGATGTAGTCACATGCTAAGAGACCAACAGAGTCAACGATTCATTGATCCGACCTTCGGTTGATGATTTATGTCTAGTTGAAAGTTGCCTCAAAATGTGGTTCAGGGACACTTGGTGAATTTCAGTCCTTGAGCGTAAAACCAAACAGAATAGAATAATTGCATGTTGTTGGATCCTGCAAGTGTGTATGGGAAAGGACAATATGGGAACACTACCAATAGTTTCAAGGTAGAGTTTTTTACAGAGTTGACCCACCAATGCAAGAGTTGCATTCAAGGAAACAGAGCAAAACCCTAGTTTATGAAATCATTTCACAATGTAGTCACTAGGCCATGCAAACACTGTGGAGAGGCCCCCCTTAGATCTAGTCACGTGATAGGAAACCAACGGAGTTGACAGTTCATCGATCCAACCTCCGGTTGATGATTTATGTCAAGTTGAAAATCGCCTCAAAATGTGGTTCGAGGACACTTGGTGACTTTCAGGCCCGCAGCAAAAAACCAAATGAAGCAGCATAATTGCATGTCATTGTCTCCTATATGTGTGTATTGGAAAGGCCGACATGGTAACACTACCAATAGTTTCACAGTGGAATTTTTTTCACAGTCGACCCACCAATGCAAGAGTTTCATTCAAGGAAACTAAGAAAAATCGTAGTTTATGAAATCAATGCACAAAGTAGTCACCGGGCCATGCAAACATGTTGGAGAGGGCCCCCTAGATGTAGTCGCATGCCAGGAGACTAACAGAGTCAACGTTTTGTTGATCTGATCTCCAGTTGACGATTTATGTCGAGTTGAAAGTCGCCTCAAAATGTGGTTCAAGGACACTTGGTGACTTTCAATCCTGGAGCATAAAACCAAACGGAGCAGCATAATTGCATGTTGTTGGTTCCTGTAGGTGTGTATGGGAAAGGTCGATATGGGAACACTAACATTAGTTGCACGGTGGAGTTTTTTGCAGAGTTGACCCACCAATGCAAGAGTTTCAAGAGTTGACCCACGAATGTAAATAAATGTGCATTAATGTAATTAAATCTGCATTAATATATAAAAAAATCATTAAAAGTAAATTGCAACAACTCGAGAGCATGTTATTTTACGAATTCTATTTGGTGGTTTCTAAAGACACCATTATTTCTTAGCACCTCCAATGTGCCATAGATCGTGTTTGTATACTAGGCACACAGAAGGCTAAACATTAGTACTCTCATGAGAAAATAAAGAGAACCAAATGAAATTGTGCAAACATTATTTATAGATAACACACCTGAGGGTGTAGGATCCTGTTTATATTGTCCAGTATACTGTGAATAGTAGGATGTATGTGAATGTTATTCGTCAATCATAGGTTAGCACATTGGGAATAAACTAAATACTAATGCACCTGGAAATCTAGCCACACTAGACAATCTAATAAAACCTGACAATGCACTCCCTTGAGTAGGCCATATGGATCATCTCTGCTGTCGATGGTGTCCATCAATCTCTCATGCTCTAAATGAGGTAGCAAGTATCGTACATGTGACCTATTTTTGTTCAAAAGTGTGCACAACTTGATGTTTATACCAAGTACTAGGTTGGTGAAGCGATATATGTGTAGCTCCTAGTCTATAATCTTGATATACATACCCACCCTTCCTTTTCTGTTGTGTCGCTAGTGTCAAGTACTCCCCTTTTATAACCATCGATCCAATTGGGAATTAAATATTTTCATCATCTATAACATGTTTGAGAATGGTTTGTTTCCCCTCTAAGCAACGAGCCAACCAATAGTCAAAACCCCATTCATTATTTTTTGGGGAAACCACTGCATATATCTTACCCGTGAAAGGAAATAGGTTGAGATAACAATACATTTATTAAAAAAGGTCTTGCATGTAACATAAATAAATTTTCTTTAAATGTAAAGGCTTGTAATTATTTGGTTACTACAAATTTACTTTTTTGTACGTGCTTGTATGAGATCCAATATGTGATCATAGTCTATAGAAATATATGTTTGATCATCTTCCAAATGTTCTATTTCATTATCCCCCTTCAAATCAATGCCAAGTGTCACTCGATCCTATGTATCAACCGTATTTGTATATGCACAATTATCCCATTCACCAATGCTATAGGAATCGCAAAAGAAAGCCTTCAATCTTGTCCAAATTTGTAGTTTTGGGTTTTCTGAGGTTCTAATTGAATGAAACTGTCGATTTCCATGCACTGTGTTCACCCGATGTTTTTTGGACCGGTCCACATTTGTCACCTCCCAGAATATTCTCTGCACTAGCTTTTTCCTTGTTTCTTGTTCTCCCATCACAGATGCACACCATTTTACTATAGATGCAACATCTTGAATGCAAGCACTTGCAAATTTCATCTCTTCCTTTCTAAGGGAAGTATTTATGTATGCACCAGCGCCATCATGCTCCCCTTTTCCATGACTAGTTTTAAAGTAGTTCCATATATGTGGCACCTTGTATTTTATGTGCAACAAACACAACCATTGAAATACACATGCATTCTTGAACTGTCCAGCACAACTATCTAACCAAATAAAATCATGACAAAATGGTATATCCATAGCTATCACATGATCATAGAACTTTTTAAAGAAATGTTGCATGTAATGGATGTCCTCGGTCCGGTCGTCACTTATGTAGAAGTGACTTTCTTTCAAGATCACATGTTTCTCTTCATTGCTATCTGGCCCATGTCGATAAGTGATATGGACCATTATGCTAACCTGATCTGAGGGATAGTACTGACCTACACATGGTTAGGATGCAAAAAATTAAGTATATGTGCAAATGTATGATAATATATATCAAACTCTATGTGATACCTACAACAACAAGTGTTCCATATGGTATCGATTTTAACATACCAAGGCTTGCATTTTTCAAAATATCTTTTCCAGAGCCTTAGCTCTACGTGGGCATTTTTAAACATATCGAAAAACTGAGTTTGTGTCATGTCAAGATAATGTTTAACATGCAGTTCATTATTCATAAAACCCATACAATTTTTTAACACATCCTTTGTGTTAGAAGAACGCCTAGTGTTATCGTGCCAAAATGTGTGCACTAGTCCCTTCACTGCTTTGACTAACTTCATGTGTTTATGGGGAAACCTACCGCTAAATGCCCATAATGTTTCCATTTGTCCCTCTACATCAAGGCTTTCTCTTCTTACTGAATATTTTGTAAGTGTCTTTGGATGTAAAGGAAAAAATTGTGATGTACATTTAAGTAAAGGACGTGGTCTTGTGGATCTACTTACAATTGATTTAGCTAAGACGCAGTGAGCTACATTACAGTCTTGTGAACGATTTTTTTACCAATCGATGTGAATGCAACAACAAGAGATTTAATAATGTGATTAATTGATTCGATATTCTTCAATGTTCGTAAGCCTAATTGTTTTCTAACAGTTTCCATACTCCTAGATTTAATCAAAGCTAAAAAAATTGGCAATTATCGGCTTCAGTTTTTTATCAAAATATTGTTTCATTATTTGAGAACAATGATGAACGATAGTACGTTTAGACACCTTACCTTCCATGGAATTCAATTCTCTGTCGTCCACTTGTATGTGTTTAGGAGTTCTCTTTCACGTTTATGCGAGATTTTTTGTCATTTGAAATGTTGGAGTGGCATTTACATACGCTACAGGATGCCAACTTCAATTAGGAGATTGAACCACCTCTCTTGGTTGTTGTAGAGCCACATTTTCATCATTAGAAAAATAATGATTGAACTCTTCAAAAAAATCCCGCTTAATAATGCACCAATATTTTCATCTTCCCCATAACCAACTTCCATTAACATTGCATTATCCTCCTCAACCTCTACGTCAGGTATTTGTTATTTTCCCCGAGATGTTGAGTTGCAAGTGATTGATGCAAAGTGTAGTGTTCCATCCAATGAACTCAATATTGAAATGTGGGTCACTAGAGAATGAATGGTATTGTCCACTATCAAACGCATCCACTTTGACTCTTCCTCTCAGGTATCCAACATTGTATTTTCTATTGAATTGTTATGCTTCACCTGTTGAGCGAGAATGGGAAGTGTTTTCTCATCAATTGAATGCTGACGATTTCTTGATTCTTCCCTCTTATTTTCTCTTTTTTTTCATCTTCTTCCAGTGTAAGTACCTTCCTCACTGATTTCCGCCCTCTATTACATAAATTCCCTATTGAAATCCACCCAAACTTGTAAAATTCCTATGGATTTGTGTAATAAATGATGAAATGATAGCTTGATAATCTCTCTGTGGAAGGGTTCAGAGGAATTATGTCTTTTGCTACAGTACATCTATCCCACGACCCACAACCCAACATTTTTTATAAAACCAATATCACATATGCGATATAACACATGTCCATTTTAACGCATATGTGTTATATCACACATGCGTTATGGATACAATGGTTTACCCCTAACGGTCGCTATGTAAGACATGATTATCATATCTCATATGTGATATAGCACATATCTGATGTAACGCATATGCGATATAACACATATGTGATCTATCAAATATGCGATGTAGTGCAGATGACATAGGAGAAATTAACAATACATTGATTAAGATAAAAGATGGGGGGGTAGTCAAAGGAGGGAGAGAAAGGTGTAGAGGGAATCATGGGAGGGACGGATGGGTAGGGGAGAGATATGGGGGGGATGAAAGGAGGAGAAATATAATGGGAAGGGAGGGATGGGTAGGGGAGAGATATGAAAGGGGGAATGAAGGGAGGATAAATATAAGTAGGGTGGAGGGATTGGGGGGATGGGAGAGGGAGATATATAGGAGGGAGGGATGATTGGGTGCAAAAAATATATAGGATAATGGATGGAGGAAAGATATAGCATAATGGATGGAGGGAAAAATGGCGGGGTGGTTAAAGAGTGAGAGGGAGGAGAGGGAGGAGAGGGATGGATGGAGTGGTTGTATAGAGAGAGGTATAGTGTTTGTGTGTGTGTGTGTGTGTGAGAGAGAGAGAGAGAGAGAGAGAGAGAGAGAATGATGGATGAAGGGATGGTTAGAGGGTGAGAGAGTGGGACACTAACCATAAATTATAATAATGACACCATGCTTAACATCGATTTCTCATGTATCAAATATCAAAGCAGACCATAAATAATAATAATAATAATAATAAAACCTAAAACACTAAAGTATTATAATAATAATAATAATAAATACTAAAAAAACCTGAAACACTGACAAACTGTTGTTGTAGATGTCGTCGCCATCTTTTGACACTCGCTTCAAAGATATGGATTTGCATCGCATTGTCCTCACCTGATGTCAATCAAACAAAATTCTCTTTCATAATAATAATGAAAATGACAGATAATTGTTTAACATGAATGAATGACCGCCATTTTGTACAAGAATGGGATTGATCAGTTTTATCGAATCTTTGGGCCCATCAGAAAATATTTGCGATTTGTAGGAAATCACTAATTTATTATTTGCCTCGGTTCAAATTAGATTCTGTAATGGAAATTAACGTTGGGTTGCTATGCAAGAATACCAGAGGCATGTCCAAATAGGAAGGTATGCATTCGGTAATTGTATTTGAATTTGGATGGGTTTACTGGATGAAGATATTTATAATATTTATGGACGACGAGGCTGTATGATTTAGATTCATTTTCTTGTTTAAGTTTTCTGTAAGTTTTCTCAAAAAGCCGAGGGAACCCCTAGGGAAATTTCACTATATTCAATATGAAAATGATTTGTTAGAACTATTCTCTAAGTTATCTAGTAGAGTTTCTATTGTTTGGACTTAATTCTGTTGTTTATTCCTATTTCTACTATTGATCACATTTTGTATATTCTGCAAATTTCCTACCTTAAATCCATCTTCAATATGATACATTTAAATGTGATTTGTTTTTATAAATTGTTCCATACATGTTTTTTTGGTTACTTAATTCAGTTTTATCTGGATGTTTTTCGAGCTTGTATTCTGGGTTTATTTTTGTCCATAGTGCATATCTTCTCCTTTACCCCTAACGCTCGCTATGTAAAACATGATTATCATATCGCATATGCAATATAGCGCATATCTGATATAACACATATGCGATATATTGCATATGCAATGTAGTGCATATGACATAGGAGAAATTAACATTATAGTTATTAAGCTAAAAGAGTCGGGGGGTAGTCAAAGGAGGGATAGAAAGGTGTAGAGGGAATCATGGGAGGGATGGATGGGTAGGGGAGAGATATGGGAGGGGATGAAGGGAGGAGAAATATAAGGGGGAGGGAGGGATGGGTAGGGGAGAGATATGAAAGGGGATGAAGGGAGGA
>LPNX010354293.1:59232-156714 GCA_001517045.1 Pseudotsuga menziesii
ACCAATAGGTGTGCAAGTTTGTTTGAGGGGGAGTGGTGAGATTATGAAGGAGAGGGGAGAGAGGAATAGAGGGAGGGAGGGGGGAGAGGAAGAGATGGAGGGAAAGGGTTGAGAGAGAGGGTTGAGGGATAGTTATAGATGAAGAGGGATAATGAAGGATAGAAATAGTGATGGTTAGATAGAGAGGGATGGAGATAGGCTGTGTGGATGTGTGTGAGAGAGACAAAGGGGGGAAGGTTGGTTATAGAGGGAGAGAGGGTGTGTTTTTTCAAGACCAAGAGGTGTGTAAGTTTGTTCTAGGGGGGAGTGGCGAGATAAGAAAGTTTGGTTCTTAAGCTCCTTAGCCCATTTTAGATTGGCTCAAAAATCCTATTAAATCTCCCATGCATGCTTCTAACATTGGAGAGATATCAATTGAGTTGTTCTTGTGCTCAGTGATAGTTTAGCTTAGAAGGTTGGAATTGGTTCTCAGTTTAGGATTAGATTAGATGATGTTATGGGTTGTAGCAATAGAATATTGGTGGTGAATGAATTATATTTTTTCTTAAATAGTTAGAATATTTTCATTCTAACTCATATTGTTGATGAAGATGCCTCTTTAACCTGGAAATGGGGATGGGAGACCAACTTCACTTAATAGGTTGATTGAAAGATCAATTGAATTTTTTTCTTTTAGAACTAAATTTCGGACAAGTTTAGTTATACTAAGATCCATATGTTTTTATTGGGAATCTAAATAAGAATGGAGGAGGTTATACATTGTAGAAAGACTATCAAAAGCTTATGAATGTGAAGGATTTGGAAGATAGATGGTGGTGGGAAATGATTTGGATAATTAAAGATCCAAAAAGTCTAAAATTCTCATGTCGCTTTCTCTCACCTCAAAAATCTTGACTAAATATATCTATCAAAAGAAAAATAATGAAGGTCCTGGAATATGTTATATTTATTGGCAAGGTGGAGAAGACATATCCCACATCTTCATGAAATGTCCCTTTTCTCTTGAATTTTGTAATAAGTTACAATGCTGGGTAGGAAAGAAGGATATTTGGAAGTACGAGTCTGTGGAGGTAGGACTAAGAATATGGTTTTCACAAGAATATCTAAACAATTATAGAGAAATTATTTTCCTAACTAGCTAGAATCTTTGGAATTCTAGGAATGATGTGTCTTTTGAGAATTGTCCCTCCCATTCTACACAGGTTTCTACTGCTATGTGCTCTTTGGATAAACATTTGAAGGAAGATTCAAATATTAATATCAATAGATATAAAATGCATATGTGTTATAATGCATATGTGTTTTATATCACATATGCGTTTGTATCACATAAGCGTTATAACACACATGCATTTTTTTTTATCGCAGATGCATTTTGTAAAATTTAAAATTTTGGAGAGAATAAGGCTTGGCATCATGTTCGAAAATATATTTAGACTACCGAACCTATTGGCTAGGACAAATAAACTAGGGTTATTTCCTGTATTTCAGAACTCTGTGAATATGCTCAGTTTCGATGGTGCTTTTTTCTATGACAAACACAATATTTTTTTATGAAAATATAGAATATTGTAGAATACGATCTTACGATTTTGAATATGTAATTTTTTTCTACAGATGGATGTTTTATTTATTTATTATTATTTTTCTAAATGACACATGTCAGTTTTTGAAAATAGATACATCCATTGTTTTTTATATAACTTTTGATTTCGTTCACCATTTCGCAAGAAAACTATATGGTGCACTAGAGGAGAGCGAGCTCTACAATATTATATATAGAAATCAAGAATTTCATTAAGGTTATCCCCTAAAGTGTTGCACCCACATAGAACATTTTTCATTTCAAGGTTTTGAGACTTCAATAATTAATAATAATAATAAATAATTCATGCTTATTTTTTTTTAAAGTGTTGCGCTAGTATTATATGTCCTTTATATTTATGCAAGAGTTTATCCAAAAATGACATCATTTATCTCATTTAGTGTTGCACTCGCAAAAATAAATATGTTATGATGTGCTGAAAATTTGAAAACCCAATTTAAGGGAAACTAATTTTAGAATCATTTACACAAAATTTATATAGATAAAAGTTATATATTATGAAAGAGTATCCAATTACCTAACTTTTGTCTTTTTACTTCATATTCAAATTGGTTAGGTAAGTACCTCTAATCGTCACCTAAAGTCAGAGGTTCCATGTTTTTCAATTTTATGTGACATCTAAGGTGTCTTTAAAGGAGTCCATGATTGTGCATCGACCATAACTATTTTTCATAAATGAGATTGGTTTGTATAGATGATATTATCCTCGTAAAATGGTGCCCAGGATGTGGCAACATGGTGATATCATCATGCATTTGTTAATCTATCATTGCGTGGTGCCAAGTAAGTCCCTGAGAAAGTCATGTCAGGGTTAGGCGCTAGTAGGTCACCACGCAAGTCATGTCACAGTAAGGAAATGGATACTTTATTGATAGCTATAAATATCATAATGTTCACGACAATCTAGGGTTAGTGGTAGATCAGTAGTACACCACCATTGCAAGATATAACACACTCCATGCCTAAAACTCAAATGAACCCTAATTCTCTCCATGCAAAAGATAGTCATGATAGCTCGACACCTTTAACAACTTTCTTAGGGTTACTTGCCCGGTTATGCTTACACACGAAAAATAAATTATCTTGTAGATATTAGACAATGGACTTATTGATGGTTTGAATTACTATATGTTTAGTTTCGATTTGAGAGTTTAATTGTGTAAGTTGTCCATAATACCTTAAAAAATGGTTCATTTACAGCTTAAACAAAACCTATTGTGCACGGTCCAACTGCCCTTCTCTATTGTAATGATTCCTCAAACAAACAACAAGATATTCATTTTTATGAAATACATGTTTCCCATCTATATCTTGGGGAGATAATGATAAACAAAAGATCACAAGAATCCTCATTGCAATGCATTGAACACTATGCAATAGATTTTTCTAAAAATTTAAAGGTGTTGTTTAGGTAAAACTGAGTATCAAATAGACAAATAAATCACTTCTAAGACTGTATGTTCAATGCAAAATATCTTGCTTTTATGTATATTTATCCTATTCACTAACTATGTACATTTGTTTTTAAATGACAAGAAATTAAAACTAGAACATCTTGTTAACATGGAAAATATATACATGCATCTGACCTTTGCATGGATTCATCTGGAACAATTCTCAATTTTTATTTTTCCTATGTATCAGCTATCATAATAAATTGTTGGAGTTAAAGAGAAAGTTACAATTTAGAGAATTGATGTACAACATGACACGCATGGGAGGTGATATGACATAATATACTATCCCTTAATAGCTAAAATAGCTAAAAATGGACAAGGTGTAATAAAAGTTGTCAAAGAAAAGTTATCACTAAAACCCTAATTGCAATTTATGGAGTGCATATAAGAGTAACTTTCATACACACAAAGCATTATATCTTAAGCTAGAAATCGAGTTAATGGATTTGAAAGAAGTTGGCATTTTATTGGGCACTAGACCCTAGGTAGCCCATGCTAGGAAGAAATAAGCATTTAAGGGCATCTTAAATTCTCTACACATTAGATAAGAAACATAAAGAGAACAACTTATTTTAATGTGCATCAGATAGTGACCCCCTACCTATCTAATGCAAGAGCATCCAACTCGAAGTTCATTGACTGATGAATCAGCTTAGCATCCAGTTCGAAGTTCATTTACTGATGAGTCAACTTGCCTTGTAATCAAGTTCTATATGGATAGGGTTCAATGAAAAATATATAGAATTAGTTTTAAATTTGTACTAAGTGGTGACTTTGCCTTTGTTTCCCTTGATCCCTGTGTGGATTTCTCAAGGATTGATCTTTGTCGATAGGGTTTTCATTTATCAGGTCCTTAGATCCAACTTAGTTGGATTTGACAAGTTTTCTGAGTGTTATAAATTAATTTTATTGTAATAGGTCTAGAGGAGAAAGAGAAAGAGAGAAAAGAGAAGGAGAGAAGGAAGAGAGGGCACAGAAGGAGCGAATAAGTTTAATTCTCTGTGTTTTTAACTTCGATCAATTTGAATAAAGAACAAATGATTACATTCTATGAGTTTTTGATAGATTCCTAGTTTTATATAAATGAGAAGAGACATGAATTCATCCTGCATTCACTCCATATAATTCTGTGTATAAATTCTTTAGTTTCTGAATTCGAGAAAAATTGATCCTTTCAGTGATAAATTTGGCAAGCTACGAAGAAAAATCTCAGAGAATATTGAATGACGAAGAAAGATCACGACAGAAATCAACGATTACAATATGTTCCACATTTGGAGATAGATCAATGATTGAGAACTAATCTGCAAGAATTGATGGTGCGGAAGAGTTTGAAATTGCGGAAATTGGGAAACATGGGAATTCCGGGAACTTAGTTTCGATAAGTCAAGTTCTGAAACCTGCATGTGGGATATACCATTGCAGCCACAATTAGTTGCGGAAGTTCAATTTAAAAAAATAAAAGTTATAAATCCACATCCTGCAATCCATAGTGTTGCGGAAAAGGGGTGTTGAGGGAAATGTCCTGCAGAACGATGAAATTGCGAAGAACCTGAGTTAAAGGTTAGAAAGAAGATTTAAATAAGGAATTCATCCTGTAAGTTGAAGTCTTGGATCTAGTTGGTATTTAAGGCCATCAATTGTGGTATCAGAGCAGGACAAATATTCTGCATAGTAGCTCAGTTGATCAGTTGAGTCTGTGAAGAAAGATGTCGCCAAGAAGGGGACACATACATGGAGTTCCTGTAGGATGTGGTCGAGGAAGAAAACCTGTAGAAACAGAAATGGAAAGAAACATGAGAATACTGGAAGAAAGGATAGAAGCTATGGAAAGAAATAAACATTCAGAAAATTCAGATGACAGTGATGAAGAAGCCGAATCTGAATCCTTTGAGGAGGAATAAGAAGATCTTGATGAAGTTAAAATCTTGAAGATGTTGATGAAAACTAGTGGCAGAAAAATAATAGAAGTACCTATGTATTCAAGTAAATTAAATGTTGAATAACTTATGGATTGGATTAATGCTTTGAATAAATACTTTGAAGTTTGAAGAGATAGAAGACAAGAAGAAGGTAATATATGTAGATACTAGATTGAATGGACATGAAACTATCTGGTGGGATGAGCTCCAGATCCATCGAGAAAGAAGAGGTAAGAAAAAAATTAACTCTTGGGATAAGATGTTGTATAAGATTAAAAGTGAATTTATGCCTAAGGAGTATCAGTTAAATATTCTTAGAGAATTACAAAACCTTAGACAAAAGGCTATGACAATAAAGGAATATACATAAGAGTTTTTTAGACTGAATATTAGATATGGACACATAGAGGGAGGTCTAGAAAGAGTAGCTAGGTATATCAATGGGTTGAGATATGATATACATGATGAACTCAGTCTATTAAATTTGAAAACTTTAGAAGATGCATATTAGGCATCTTTAAAGGTAGAAGAGAAATTGGTAAGAAATCAAAACCAAGGAAACAGAGGAAAGAACATGGTAAGAGGCAGAGGTTTTCGAAACAGAGGAGGTAGAAATTCTAAAGATGAACCTGAAATTTCTAGCAGTAGAAGTCAATCATTCAAGAGAGGAGGATTCGGAGGAGGTAGAGGAAGAGGTAGAAATAGAGAAGTAAGATGTTATAGCTATGGATATATTGGACATATGTCTTGGGATTGTCCAAGAAATAAATATACAAGCCATATAACTGTGAATGTTACAGAGGCTTAGGAAGAATCAAAAGAAGAAATAGAGGTGAATAATCCTCTAGAGGATGGAGAGGCTCTTATGTTGAAGAGAGTTTTGGTGAAGACAGAGAAATAGGTACATGAACCAGTTCAATGGAAAAGTCTGTTTAGAGAAAGGTGTAAGTCACAAGGAAAGTGTTTTAAAATGGCTATTGATAGTGGTAGTACTGATAATTTGGTTTCCACAGAGATGGTAAAGAACCTGGGACTGAAGAGGATGAAGCATCCCACTCCTTACAAAGTGTCCTGGTTTTAGAAAGGGCATCATCTCTTGGTGAATGAGTAGTGTAATGTGGATTTCTAGATTGGTACTTACAAGGTTGAAATATTGTATTACATAATGCCTATGGATGCATGCCATATACCCTTAGTGAGGCCATGGTAGTATGACAGGAAATCTATTCATGATGGGAGGAAGAATACTTATTCTCTAGAGAAAAATTGGAAGAGACATACCTTGTCACCCTTGGAAGATGAAGCAGTTCAAGGAAGTTCAGGATCAATCATTCTACTGATGTCTAGAAAAGAACTATTATAGGAATTTCAGAAAGAAAAGGATCTACATTTTTCTCTTATTGGTAAGCCAAAGGAAAATTTAACTTCTACATATTTAGATAAATTTCCAGATGAAGTTAAAACTTTGCTTGATAAGTATGTTGACATTATTGTGTGTGAATTTCCAAATGAATTACCTCCTGTAAGAAATATTAGTAATTACATTGACTTAATACATGGTGCAAGTTTACCTAACAAAGCATCATACAGATTAACCACCCTAGAAAATGAAGAAATCAAATAGCATGTACAGGAGTTGTTGGAGAAGGGATTGGTGAAAGAGAGCTTGAGTCCTTGTGTCGTACCCACTGTGCTAAGTAAAAATATATATGGTGGGTGGAGAATGTGTACTAATTCCAGGGAAATCAACAAGATCACTATCAGGTATAGATTTCCTTTACCCTGAATTTATGATATGATGGATGGTTTAAGTGGTTCAAAATATTTTTCCAAAATAGATTTGAAAAGTGGATATCATCAAATTATAATAAGGGAAGGAGATGAATGGAAAACAACATTTAAAATTAATAATGGTCTATATGAGTGGTTAGTGATGCCATTTGGGATTACAAATGCACCCAGTACTTTCATGAGATTGATGAATGAGGTTCTGAAAGAATTTACTGGAAAATTTGTGATAGTATATCTAGATGACATCCTAATTTTTAGTCAGAACATAGAATAGCATTTAATGCACCTTAAGTTGGTGTTGAGGACTTTGCAGAAGGAAAAGATGTTGATAAATTTGAAGAAGTGTAGCTTCCTGAAAAAATAATTTGTCTACTTGGGGTTTGTGGTTTCAGAAGAAGGACTAAAAATAAATTCTGATAAAGTGCAAGCAATTTTAAATTGGCCAGTTCCAAGAAATGCTTATGAGGTAATAATTTTTCATGGACTTGATAGTTTCTATAGGAAGTTCATTAAGAATTCTAGTCACATTTGTGCACCTTTAATAGATACTTTCTGAGGAAGTACACAACATTTCCAATGGACCGAAGCAACTCTTAGAAATTTTAAATTATTGAAGAAGAAAATAACTGAGAAGCCTATTTTGGCTTTGCCCATTTTTGATAAAGTGTTTCAAGTGGAAAAAGATGCTAGTGGAGCAACAGTGAGAGCAGTTTTAAGTCAAGAACAGATGCTAGTGGCTTATTTTAGTGAAAATTTGAATGAAGCTAAACAAAAGTATTCTTCGTATGATAAAGAATTATATGTTGTTGTGCAAGCTCTTAAAAAGTGGAGACATTATTTAATGCATAGGGAATTTGTTTTGTATTATGACAATCATGCTTTGGAGTTCATCAACAACTAGCCTAAATTAAATCAGAGGCATGATAAATGGGTATATTTTTTGCAGAAATTTACCTTCGTTATCAAACATACAAGTGGTAAGTTTAATAAAGTTGTTGATGCTTTGAGCAGGATAAGTTTGGTAATGCAGGAAGTTAAGGTCAGTACTTTGGGATTTGGAAATTTGATTGCTATGTATAAAGAGGATGTAGATTTCAAGGATATTTATGCTTCCTGTGAAAATCCAGCTACCCATAACAAAAGCTAGTGGTTAAATTATATGATACAAGAAGGATTGTTGTTCAAAGACAATAAGTTGTGTATTCCAAGATGTTCAATGAGGGAAAATTTAATTCAAGAAAAGAATAGTGGAGGTCTCTCAGGACATTTTGGGAAAGACAAGACTTTTTCTTTGGTGAGTAAATTTTGTTTTGTCCAAAGATGCAGCATGACGTGAAGAAATTTTTTGAAGGATGTAGAGTCTGTCAATATGCAAAAGGGAGAAGTCAAAACAAAGGATTGTATCAACCATTACATATTCTAGCTAGGCCTTGGGATTCAGTAAGCATGGATTTTTTTTTAGTTTTACCTAGAACTCAGAGGTCATGATTCAATTTATGTTGTAGTAGATAGATTTTCCAAAATGTCTCATTTCATTGCATGCAAAAAGAATAATGTTGCAATAAACATTGCTAATCTATTCTCTTCAGAAATTGTAAAGTTGCATGGTTTTCCTTTGAGTATTGTGTCTGACAGAGATACAAAATTTGTTGGTCATTTTTGGAGAACTCTATGGAATAAATTGGGGACTAATCTCAGTTTTAGTTATGCTTATCATCCTCAGATTGATGGACAGACTGAAGCGGTAAATAGGAGCTTGGTAAATATACTGAGAAGTATGGTGTATGAACATCCAAAATAGTGGGACTTAACTTTAGATTAGGCTGAGTTTGCATATAATGATTCACCCAATAGAAGTACAGGTATGAGTCCTTTTCAAATTGTCTATGGGATACATCCAAGAGGTGTATATGAACTTAGATATTTGGGAAACATCAAAAGAGAAATGAAGAGGGTGAATACTTTGTAGTTAGTATGCATGAGCTCCAAGAAAACATCAAGAAAAGATTACAGGAAAGTACGGAGAAGTATAAACATAGAGCATACCTAAAGAGGAGAGAAGTGAATTTTCATATTGGAGATTTATTGATGGCCTATCTTAAAAAGGAAAGGTTCCCTAAAGGAACTTATAATAATTTGAAGATTAAAAAGATTGGACCTTGTAAAGTTTTAAGGAAGTTTTCTACAAATTCTTATGAAATTGAACTTCCTTCTGACCTTTAGATTTCACCAATTTTTAATGTTTCAGATTTGTATCCTTTTAGAGATGCAGGTATCCAACCATATGGTGTAACTTCAAATAGAGATGAGCCAGCTATAGATTGGCAAGGAAAAATTCCACAAAAAGAACAACCTCATATTGAATCCATCCTTGACAAAATAATCTTAAGATCAGGAACAAAACCTTCTTTCAATACCTAGTCAAATGGAGAAATCATCCTACTCAAAATGCAACCTAAATGACAGAGCAATAAATTTTCAAGTACAATGTACTTCCTAAAGACTTAATGAAAAATTATTTTCTTCCCCAGGAGTATGATGCATGTGCATCCAACTCGAAGTTTCCTTGATTGATGAATAAGCTTAGCATCCAGTTCAAAGTTCATTTACTAATGAGTCAACTTGCCTTGTAATCAAGTTCTAGATGGATAGGGTTCGATGACAAGTAGATAGAATTAGTTTTAAATTTGTCATAAGTGGAAACTTTTCCTTTGTTCTCCTTGATCCCTCCGTGTATTTCTCAAGGATTGATCTTTGTCGATAGGTTTTTCTTTTATTAGGTAATCAAATCCAACTTAGTCGAATCTAACAGGTTTTCTGAGTGTTATAAATTAATTTGATTGTAATAGGTCTAGAGGAGAAAGAGAAAGAGAGAAGAGAGAAGGAGAGAGGGAAGAGAGGGCACATAAGGAGTGAATAAGTTGAATTCTCCGTGTTTGTAATTCTAATCAAGTTGAATAAAGAACAGAGGATTACATTCTGTGTGTGTTTTGATAGATTCCTGGTTTTATATAAATCTGTAGAGATATGACTTCATCCTGCATTCACTCCATATAATTATGTGTATAAATTTTTTAGTTTCTAAACTGCAGAGAAATTAACCCTTTTAGTGATCAATTTGGTGAGCTACGAAGAAATATCATGATGAAAATCAATGGTTACAATATGTTTCACATATGGAGACAGATCAACAACTGAGAACTAATCCACAAGAATCAACGATGTAGAAGACTTCAAAATTGTGGAAATCAGGAAACATGGAAATTGCAGAAACTCAGTTTCGATAAGTCAAGTTCCACAACCCGCATGTGGGATAGACCATTGCAGCTGCAGTTAGTTGCGAAAGTTCAATTTAAAAAAATAAAAGTTGTAAAGCCACATCCTGGAATCCACAGTGTTGCAGAAAAGGGGTGTTGTGGGAAATGAGTTGCAGGAAACATCTTGCAGAATGAAGTTTGTGAAAAAACTGAGTTGTGAAAAGGTGGAGATTGCGGAAAAGGAGTTGCGGGAGACGTCTTGCAGGACGACGAAATTGTGGAGAACCTGAGTTAAAGGTTAGAAAGAAGATTTCAATTAGGAATTCATCATGTAAGTTGAATTCTTGGATCTAGTTGGTCTTTAAGGCCATCACTATCCATCCATTTCTATGGCTGATGTATAAAATGTTGAAATCCATTAATCTCTATGCCAAATTAACTTCATAAATATTGAGAAAGTTCAAAACCAAAATTCGATATTCATTTATTTAATTACAACATTTATTGAGAAAGATCAAAACCAAAATTCGACATTCATTTAGATTAGAATTGTTGTAAGCATATTTATTCTCATGTTTTTAAAACATAGAACATGTTAATTATTCATGGAGCGTAATTATTAGTATTATTCATTTGACAAAAAGTTACAAATTTGACATGTGGCAATGTAGAAAACATTGCCACGATGTAACTCATGTTTAATAATTATTGTACCATTACAATATTTACTGTAACTCTTTCAATGTAAAGATATAAGCATTCATGGTATTGATAGTTGAAATTTAATGGTAATTTTTAAAAATTGTTTTGACTATTAAGCTTATAGTAAGATAGAAAAATCCAGTTGTAATGAATGAAGAAAGAATAAAGAGAAAGTTTCAAAAAAAGTATAAAAAGAGGAGGTTGTCATGGCCTTCATTATGACAGCTCAATGTAGTTTGTAAAATTGATAGTATTTCTTCAAACAGGCATTGGATTAAGTCTTTGGAGTCTTACGATAAACATAACGAAAGGTTTTTTCACTCTACCTCCGAATATGCTATTCCATGCCAACATGAATTCTTTAAAAAATTGTGAACAAATAACTTTGGATCGAGTCTCCCAGCCTTATGATGAACATATATGATGTTCCATACCGAATACCAATTGTGGAGGCTTTAAAAAATTGTAGAAAAACAAAGAACTTCAAACCTTGATGGTCTTGTGAAAGAACAAAGAACTTCAAACTTTGATGGTCTTGAGATCTTGATGAGATATGTCATAGCATAGATTTTTTTACTACAAGCTTCATTGGCTTCTCACGATTGAGGAGCATAGCCTCAGCAACAATAGGCCCAGTCTCACTAGAGTGCCTTGCAATACTATCTCGTTATAAGAATGCCTTCCTCATAAAAAATAAAGGGAGTAGGCTAAACACTGATAGCTGGAAGATTTTTGATGTAATGAAAAATATTGTAAACTACAAGCAATACAAACTAGTTTAGATGGTAGTAAATTATATTTATAGAGAGATGGGTGGGCCAAGATCATTTGCAGAGTTGATAACAAAGAGACCAAAAATGGCCTTTTTATCATAAACATAAGAGAAAACCCTTAAAAAACCAAAATCCTAACCCTAAGAGATGGAGGGCCCAGATAATTTGTGTGCCTTGAGGTAGCTATCAAATTTCCCCAAGGCACAATTTTTGCATACCTAAGAAACAACCACCCCCTACATGTATCACAAATAACAAATGGATTAGAAGTTAATTAAAACATAATTAGTGTTGTTAATTCCATAAAAAATAATTTCTAATTGCATGCAAAATAATGTGACATAAATTAGTGCGGTTAACAATTTTGCATGTATAACCATGTGCGGTTAGCTAAAAATTTACCTTTGACCAAACTAAGTTGTCTACCCTGCTTGATCTCACTCACAAATGCTGTAAGATAACCTTGTTACCATACTAGTCCATCTTGAGAAAAACTAGAAAGAGAACCATATGAACCCTAGGTTAGATTTCCTGTGTATCATGGGGATTCACTCAATTATTATACATATAAATCTAGTGGTTCTTAAAATAATCCCTGTCTCACACATTAAAAATTCCGTTGATCAAATCATATCGGCCCCAATTCTAGATCAAACCAATTCGTATTGCATGGAAATTTTCCGAACAAAGATAATGGATGATGGCGGTTGACTAGTAAGATAAGTTTTTTTTTTTTGCTCAAGGATATAATTGTTTTTTTTATGTGGTTATATTTTTCTTTGAGATTTTGAGAACTTTTTCTCAGGTTTCATGAAGGTTAATGAATGTAATTGTTGAAAATCCCTTTTTGTTAAATTTATATATTTTTATAAGACTTGTATCAATTCTTTGCTAATTTATGTTGTATAATTTATATCATATCGGACATGATTCCATATTTAAGATCACATAGAATTCAAAAGATTAAATTGTGTTGTGTATGCAATGCCATAACCCTAGTTGCAAGTAGAAAAGAAATAAGAGATTCTTACTCAAGGTTACTGTAGCATTATATTATGTCTATAGAGCTAGATTTCTTTGTTCACTGTTGATTTCCAATTTAGAGATCACCTATGTAACTTGTGTAGCTTGTTTGGGAATCTTGTCATGATTTGGTTTTATTTATGTTTGATATTATAAGGACCTTTACCTACGTTTCATGAAGTTTAATGAATGAAATTGTTGAAAATCCTTTTTTATTTCATTTATATATTTTTATCAGACTTGTATAATTTATTTTCTATTTTTTTTTGTACAATTTCATATCATATCAAACCAGAGGGGATTCACCTTATTGAGCAATATCTGATCACATACATTCATAAAGGGGGGTGTTTAATTGTGAGAAATAGGGTCCATGTTGTTAGGATTATTAATCCTCCCTTGTCAAATTTGGTCATATGTCTAAATCAAGAGCCATGTCTAAATCGGGAGTCCATCCAGTCTATTTTTAGTCACTAGCACCATTGGGTCCACTTGGCCTAATTGGGGCACATGTTCCAGTTACTAAAGTGTGGGGAACACTAATCGAGGCCTACTTTCACTGATTGCACTTGCATGCATCAATTTAGGAGCCTCCCATATCAATTCCTACAATTTAGGAGCCACTAGGAGTGTCGATACCAACCTTCATCAGTTGAGTTCAGTTATTGACTAGTCAAGCTGAGTTAGGACTCAGTTACATTCAGTTCTAGTCCTCTGCATTCAGTTATCGCTAGGATTTCATGGCTGCATGCAGGAGAGGTGCATTTCTCACTTACCATAGTCAGCTAGCCTCAATCAACACTAAAGTAGACACTTGAGTTGTGTTTTAGAACTCTGTTGAACTCCGGTAATGGTTTAGAAAAGGTCAGTTAACTATTGAGTCCTCCGACAGTGATTTAGACAAGGTATTAGTTACCTATAGTCAAGTAGAGTCTAATCAATTCAAATTTCCTCATGTGGATTCGAATTGCATGTGGCTATTTAAGCCATTGTACTTCATTGTAATTATTATCTAATTACTCTTTGATTAATGAAAAGCATTCATAGTTGCAAGCCATTTTTGCACTGTTTCATTCTTCAATAACTGAGTAAATTGTGTGATATATCTTGTGAGTTGTGTGTTTTTCCATAGATATATGTGCTTAATTTAATATGGTATCAGAGCCTCTGTAGAAAAGGCACTTCTCCTCCTTAGATCTCTAGATGGATCATTTTTTTGAGAAATTTTCTCCATTCCTACTCTGCACCAGAAGAAGAAGGTTTACCAATTAATACCCCAAGTAAAGGAATTGTTGATCAAGCCTGCTTGATAAATTATGCTGGGTGTGATGAAAACCTGAAATGTCTAGGTATTTGACCTTACTTTGTCTTTTATGTATTTGCAGGTACAACTTCGAATGGCTTCATCAATTCTGGATTCATCAGTTCCTCTTCTCACCCTATCCACAAACTATTTAGAATGGAAGATGAAGATGATTGCATCTATGAAGAGACAAGATCTCTATGAGGTGTCCATTGGACTTGGTGAAGATTCCTTTGAGATAAAGGATTTCTAGATAAATGAATGTGATGCAGCTAATGGAACAATGTGTATGGCCATTTCTCCTAGCATGCACTACCTCAAAATGTATGTTAAAAACCCAAAGGATCTTTGGAAAATATTAGACATAACTTTTGGAATGATTGATGAGGGTCATAATAGAAATTTGGAGAGCATACTCATAACCATAAGCATTCTAAATCCAAAAATCTTGGCCTCCACTCTTTCTAATGAAGTTGTTTAAGATGAAGAAGAAGCAGAAGCTTCTACACAGTCAATTCGAATTGAAGATAGACTCCTTGCAGTGAATCCTTCTCCTGATGCTCCGAAAGTTTATGATATATATGATATCTCATGTCCTCATATGGCCGAAACATAAGAATACATTCAAATCTCTGATATTGAATAAAAATACTAGAGCACTTGCAAACATTCATCGGTGATTTTCCTTTGAATTCTGTGCAAAATTTACCAGTAATTGCTTCCAAAAGTGAAGAGAAATTTGATTTTTCTCCCTCTAATGTTGCTTCTGGTGTGAAAATATGTAATAGCTTGGATATTTTGGAAGAAATATCAGATTACCAGAGTGATCCATTCGCTCCCCATGATCTAGATTTTCCAGCAAATTCCTGCAGGATTGCATGCACCCAAATTCAGGATTTTGAAGAAGAAGAACGCTGTGCATCCACCGTCTCAGTTGACCATTTATTTGGATCTGATATGAAACTTATTGGATATGATATGATATTATTTAGATCTGATATGATATTTATTGGTTCATAATTTCAGGTTCAAAATCTTTCAGTACCGCTTGTAGCTGTTCTAATCAATTTTGAGAAGAAACAAGTACCGCAAGTCTCCTACAAAACTGTTGCTGGGGATTTGATTTCATTTCATAGTTTTGGATATGTTGTGAAATTATTTAGATATTATTTAATTTCTGATATGATACTATTTGGTTCAAATTTTAAAATAAAAGAGCCTTTAGTCATGCTTGTAGCTGCTTTCACCAATTCCGGTGTGAAAAATTAAGTACCGCACTTTCTCTTCAAAACTGCTGATGGGGATTTGGTGTTATTTTCCTCTTATGAGATTGCTGATATTTTATTATGTGATTAATTAGATATTTAAGAAGCTATATCAGAATATGGATCTCAATCATTCGCTTTCAACAGTCCCAGTGCTTCTCTACCATTGATCACATGCTCATCTCCTCACATAACTGGTAAAGAGGAAGATTTTCTGCATCCGCATAGGCATTTTCTCCTAACACTTGTATATGTTCTTACCACTCATGTTTTTCTGTTCATGGATGCAACATATCAGTTTCTTTAGTATTCCTCACATGTTCTGAATCCTCAAGAATATTTTCTCACTTATCAGTTGACTTCAATTGCTCTGCATGGGTCTAGTCTTCATCCGACAACTGTCTATATTTCTGATTTAGTTGAGCATATCATTCTTATTCCAAAGAGGAATATTCCTACAAAAATAATGATGGAGAGTTTCACATGGCAAGCCCTGGGATACCTATGCACAGAAGAACCAGATTGATCCTGATTCTACTTTCTTAATTAGAGGGGGGCATTTTTTCGCATGTGGTTTTTTCCCAAGCACCTTGTTATTGAGTAGTTACTTTACTTTACTTGATGCAATGGGTGACCTATGGTCTTAGTTACCAGGGCCCACAGATTGTCCAAGTTATCATTCAAGGGGGGTGTTAGGATTATTAATCCTCCCTTGTCCAATTTGGTCATATGTCTAAATCGGGAGTCATGTCTAAATCGGGAGTCCATCTAGTCTATTTTTAGTCACTGGCACCATTGGGTCGACTTGGCCTAATTGGGGCACATGTTCCAGTTACTAAAGTGTGGGGAACACTAATTGAGGCCCACTTCCATTGATTTCACTTGCATCCATCAGTTTAGGAGCCTCCTAGATCAATTCCTACAATTTAGGAGCCACTGGGAGTGCCGATACCAACCTTCATCAGTTGAGTTCAGTTAGTGACTAGTCAAGCTAAGTTAGGAGTTAGTTACATTCAGTTCTAGTCCTCTACATTTAGTTAGCACTAGGTTTGCATGGCTGCATGTAGGAGAGGCACATTTCTCACCTACCATAGTCAGTTAGCCTCAGCCAACACTGAAGTAGACACTTGAGTTGTGTTTTAGAACTCCGTTGAACATCGGTAATGGTTTAGACAAGGTCAGTTAATTATTGAGTCCTCCGATAGTGACTTAGACAAGGTCTTAGTTGCCTACAGTCAAGTAGAGTCTAGTCAAATCGAATTTCCTCACGTGGATTCGAATTGCATGTGGCTATTTAAGCCATTGTACTTCATTGTAATTATTATCTAATTACTCTTTGATTATTGAAAAGCATTCACAGCTGCAAGCCATTTTTTCACTATTTCATTCTTCAATAACTGAGTAAATTGTGTGATCTATGTTGTGATTTGTGTGTTTGTCCACATATCTATGTGCTCAATTTAATACATATATAGTAGGTATTTGGGGGTGGGGAATAGGGTATGGGTGGTTTATAGGTATTGGGGGTTATAAAAAATTGTTTATAATAAAACTAAGGAATATATTGTAAACATAGAGGTTTTTTAATTGGAAATATGTATTGGGAGGGGGGCTCAACAAAAGGAGTTTTGTAAGTAATTATCAATATGTAGTGAAATTAGGGGTATTCTTTAATATCCCATGAATGAAGGCTCTATGAAATGGTTTCACTAAGTGATGACCCCGTGTATCAAAATTGATTCCATATTTCAAGTCATATCTAGGACTCAGAAGATTTAATTTTGTTGTGTATGTGATGCCATAACCCTGGTTGCAAGGAGAGAAGAAATCAAATATTCCTACTAAAGGTTAGTGTAGCATTTATGTTATGCATATAGAGATAGATTGTTTTTTTCGGTATTGATTTCCAATTTAGAGACCCCTTGCGTAGCTTGTTTGGGAATCTTGTCATGATTGTAGATCTTAACTTTTTATAAATTTAATCATGTCTAGTATAGACCCTAATCCATTGCCATAGAAAGAATGGAAGTCGTTTCCTCTAGAACTTGTGGAATCTAAGCATTCTGAATACTTACGAAAGAGGATGTTAGAGAAGAAAAACAATGACAAATGAAGAAACAAATATCTATACAATGAACAAAGTCATGGAAATTATGTAAAATTTCTAAAAATGATTGTTGGAGTAATGATGAAATAGAGTATAATGGAAATCATGATCAGTTCTAGCTTAACAATACACAGATACCTTAGTGACTCCATTGTCATTCATCTATACAGTGTGTTAGGGGAAAATCTCCAAATTTTGATAAAGTTTCCCTTCTTAAACAAGAAAATGGTTTAGAAGATATCATTCTCTATAGAGTTATTGATGAGTTCAATACAAGAAATGTAGAATTGACATGCTTGGATCCTTTTGAGAACGATTCAATTCTTTACACTATTGGTAACATTGGCACATGGACATGTAGTATAGATGATGTTTTTCCTATTCTAATGGTGTATGTAGATGATAGTGACACACTTATGTTGCACCATCCTTCATTCTTTGAAATAAAATCATGGTTATCTTCAAATTCATATGAATATCACAAAAAATCATTCCACTGCAATCATCAAGTGGGGGTTTTATATGGGATCTAGGTCAAATGTGACTTCCTTATTGGGAGATGGTAATCTTATCAAGGTTGGAAGAAATGAATTCATTCAAATGGATGGGATTTTGATGCACAACAAAAATTCATTTGATTTTACCATAAAGGAGGGCATGCATGTCTATATTTATTATGAAAATTTGTTTGGTATGTCTAAAGAAAAGTAATTGAAAATCCATATCCTATTGAAGTTTTGAATTGTTTAGTAGATGTTTCCAGTCGCGGAACATTCTGTTGGGTAGGAATTTTTTTAAATCATGTGAATGTTATTGATAGAGGCCACCATATTCCCGAAGGTGTGGATTTACATTCACATGAGGTGTTCTATACAAAACAAGGTTTATTGATATCAATTGAAATCATTGATGGTGAGTATACATGTGTATCTTTTAATTCATATTTTTCACTTCATATCATAAAAAATTCTCTATTTTTATTTTAGGCATTGTTTATGTTCTTTTTACTATGACCTTTATCAAAAGGCGAGGGAAAAGCACTCGAAATGGAGAATCTTTTTTTCTATCATTTTATTGCTATGAAATATGATACACACACCACTTTCCAACTTCTGACAACAAAATATTATGATGAAGTTGTGACTACCACATTATATGCCTCTATAGAATATGGAACAAACAATGCATTATCATCATATCTTTGAGTATTGTAGCCACATTAAATCCATCATCACAACCTTTATCTTATTTCATACATAGTTTTCAACCACATAAGGTCTTGTAATATGATATGTAGTGAATATTTTGTGGAAATTCCTTGTTTAGATGAATTTTCATGGTTACCTTTTAATTTATTGAAATGCATTGTGTACCTTGTGTGATTGTGAAGAAAAACAATCCACTAGAGTTTACCACATAAGTTTACATGAAGCTTATACATGGCCAACATTTTCTGATAGATATCAGTTATCTTCAGGATCAAACGATTATATTCAACCTCTTGGTAAATGGAGAGTGGGACCAATATTTAGATTTTAGTATTTGTATAATATCCTACCGCCTCATGTGCAGGTGCCCTTTTATGGGATTCATGCCAATTGGATCCTATCCACCATTGTTTTGGATTGGGGATAAGAATTGGTGCACCCCATTTGGAGATGTAAACATTATACATGTCATAATTATTTGGTGAATTCTATATGACATATCTATGGTGAAATATTTTATGTAATATATGTGAATATTTTATTTGTTACACACAATTATTTGTGTCATTACATATTGATGTTGTTTTATCAATGGCTTCTCTTTTCCAAGGAAAAATATTTATATTTGGTATTTCAAATTTTGAGATCAAAATATACTTTTGTTATGTTAAATTACTGTGCCATTTATCTTCAAGAAATGAGTGAAATTGAATTGTAATGTAATGGAATGAAATACCATTACATTCCATTATTATTATGCAATGTAATGGAATGAAAAATACCCACTGAACAAGACAAATTTCACAGAAAATGGATAAGAATTGCTTAGTATAATTACAATATAAACTTAATTGATCCCAATAGTATACAAAAATGTTACATAAAGGATAATTCGAATCATGTGGATATGATTCAAATCTACTAACTCAATATGACTGCATGGCTAACTAGAAGTGTCTAAATCCCTATCGGAGTTCACTAGTCTAACTCCAAATGTCTAATTATGTCTCTCAACAAGTTATAACTAGTTAAACCAGTTAAATTGATGTGGTGGGTGAGAAGTATGTGAGAATAGTCACATTCCCACATTCAACCATGCAAGACTGATGCTAACTAAACTAGAGGACATCTAACTGAATGTAACTGGAGCATAGATTAGCTTAACTAGTTAACAACTACCAACAATTGAAGGAGGTTGGTGGTGGCACTCCCAGTGGCTCCTAAATTGTAGGGATTCCTCTCAGAGCCACATAAAATGATGCATGAAGGTGCAGTCAGTTGCAGTTAACCTCTATATGTGTTCCCCACACTCTATTGATTGGTACTAGTGGAACCAATAGCCCAAGTGGAACCAATGGTGCTAGTGGACCCAATATTAATTAATGAATCCTAAGTTAGGAAAATATAATCTAATAAAAAAGTATGGATAAGGGAGGATAAGGGAGGATTATAAATCCTATCACCCCTCTTAATCCTAACTTGGATAAATATGGGCCATGGCAACAAGTCCAAAAGTCACCCAATTTACAATATAAAAGAGTTTTAAAAAACAATGCTTAATAAACCAAGGAAATAGGGGAAAACATCATGGGAAACCCCCCCCCCCCCTAAAAATAAGCAGGAATAGGAAATACAAGCTATTCTTAGGAGGAAAAACTTCGTCTTTGGGAAATAACTTGCAAGAACTTTGCTACAATTTGTAGTTCTATGTAGTAGCATGGTTCTTCCGTGCAGCAACATGTTGAAGCTGTGTATGTGAACCTCTCAATTTCCTTCTGATATTTTGTATTCCCAAAACTATCCCCAGCTGTAAAAATGAGCTTTTGGGCCCATCTAGGCTTTGGCCTTTGGTTTGGAATGGTTTCTGAATCTGGGTCTAGAATCTCATAAGGTTCAACCTCAATACCAAGATCACGTTAATCATGTTTCTCTTCATTTGAAATTGAAACATGTAACAAATCATCGTCATCAAAAGGTAGTGGAAGAGTGGTTATACCTTCTTGTTGTTCAGATGGTGGTAGATCAAACAATTGATCTTATCGAAACTGAACATTGCACTCAATGAAGTATTTCCTAGTTGCAACCACCATCGACTTGTATTCTTTTGCATCCTCTACATATCCCAACAGTATGCATTTTCTACGATGGGATTGGAAATAATTTCTCTTATCAATGGGTATTCTAGACCAAGATTTGGAACCAAAAACTCTCAAGTGAGAGAATTTGGGCTTATGCCCGTGTAGTGCTTCGAATGGAGTGGCCCCAACTGTTGATTTATGAGGCAGTCTATTCTGTATGTATGAAGCACATTTTACATCTTCTGCCCAAAGAGAAGGGGGAATATTTTTGGCTTGGATAAGACATGTTTCCATCTCCTTCAATGATATGTTTCTCCTCTTAGCCACACCATTATGATGTGGTTTGTATGGAACTAAGTGTTCCATTCAAATCCCCTATGATTCACAATATTGTTGGAAATCTCTTTTAATGTATTCACCTCCATTATCTGATCTTATTAACTTGATCTTTTTCCTGAAACCATTCTCAATCATTGCTTTAAAATCTTTAAAAATTCCAAATACTTCTGATTTATGAATCCTGGAATATATCCAGCAGAACCTTGAACAATCATCAATAAAAGAGAGGAAATACCTGGAACCATTAATTGATGTTGTAGGAATTGGTCCTGACACATCACTGTGTATCAAATCAATTATAGAGGAAGCTCTATGTGACTTCCCAACTTCGTACCTCTTCTATGGATGCTTACCTACCAAGCTACTAAGACATACTCCATCAGAAGTTTGGATGAGAGGAAAGCCTTCAACCATTTTATCATTGTGGAGTTGCTAGAGATATTTTAAATTGAGATGCCCAAATATCTCATGCCATATCTTTCTAGTGTTGTTAGCATGAGTCAATAGAGCTGTAGGAGGTGAAACAGACAAAAAATGTGAGAACTCATAAGCCTTAATGGCATGATTGGAAATACCTTTCGCTATGAGATTTCTAGTATCTTTTATGGGATTTCAACTAAGTCAGAGTCGAATGTACATCTTTTGGGAGATCTTGTATGGTTCATCTGATAAATATACAATAAATTAGCTACAAGGGAGGGCGCATAAAGAACATTTTTGAACTCACCATGCTGGATTTTAACTGAACCTCTTCATGCTGCTGGAATTTGGGATTCAACTCCCATGTGAATGCTAGGTCCTTCTGATAGATTAAGAGTGGAGAAGGATTCATTGGAGGAAACCATGTGGTCTGATTCTCCAGACTCAATCAAGTAAGATTTCGACTGAGTAAGTCCAACCTTCAAGGCATGACATCTCTCATGATCTTCTGTCTAAGAGAATTTTTGAACTCATAAGCCTTAGTGGCATGATTGGAAATACATTTCTCTATGAGATTTCTAGTATCTTTTTATGTGATTTAAACTAAGTCGGAGTTGAATGTAACTCTCTTGGGAGATCCTTTATGGTTCATTTGATAAATATACAATAAATTACCTATAAAGGAGAGCAAATAAAGAACATTTTTGAAGTCACCATGCTGGATTTTAACTGAACCTCTTCCTGCTATTGAATTTTGGGATTCATATCCCATGTGAATGCTAGGTCCTCCTGATAGAGTAAGAGTGAAGAAGGATTACTTGGAGGAAACCATGTGGTTGGATTCTACATAATCAATCAAGTAATATTTCGAATGAGTAATTCTAACCTTCAAGGCATGACATCTCTCATGATATGTTGAACTCACCATGATGGATTTTAACTGAACCTCTTCTTGCTGCTGGAATTTGGGATTCATCTCCCATGTGAATGCTAGGTCCTTCTGATAGAGTAAGAGTGGAAAAGGATTCCTTGGAGAAAACCATGTGGTTGGACTCTCCAGAATCAATCAAGTAAGATTTCGACTGAGTAAGGCCAACCTTTAAGGCATGACATCTCTCATGTTAGATTTTTATCATTTAAGAAATATGATCTTAGGATCTTATATGAGAGAATAACATGCACAAAAATAAATCACAAGAGACAATAAGCACAAAGATTTTACTCAGGGAAACCATAAAGGAGAAAACCCTGCAACTTCCACAAATATAGAATGAGTACCAATGGCAGCAGTAAAACCCAAAGACAGCAATATGATCTCCAAAAGTTGTTCTCTCTCTCACTTGTGTGGGCTCCTCTTCTCTCACCTATGCGCTATAGCTAGGTGAGTGTGTGTGTTGTAAATAGAGAGGCTTAATCTCTATTTATACTAGTTTCCGACTTGACATTAGCTCACTAGGGATGACTTCTTTAGGAGATTATAATAACCCTAGTGCCCCACAACTGTGGGGACGTTTCCCCCTGATCAACAAGGAGGGTTAACCTCTATGACTTTACATGAATTGTTTACATTAATGATTCTCCCGATAGGAACATTGGGCACTAATCGAATACAATATATGAAATACACAAGTGAATACATTTCGAAGTTAAAAATACATCAAAACTCTCTCTTAACTAGGAATGTATTATCTCGACACAATTCATCAGCACAAGTCTTCGTCATTGGATCATCATTGGATCATCATCACTGGATCATTATCAAGTTTGGATCATCATTGGATCATCACCAAATCTAGATCATCATTGATTTCACTATCTCGAACAAATGGTGCTATCTCTCAATTCTACTCATCACAGGAAGTTATACAGATCCAACCCTTTTTCATGCTGGTTGTAGGCATAGACTCCATGTAGGTATTTATATTCTTCAGCACTTATATCTAACCATAGGAGGATCACATCCAACAAGCATGTCAGAAAGGCCCGCCCAACAATAGCATCCATTAGCATGGTAGGACACGCCATCTACCATTCGAGGAAATGCCCAGCACTCACATCTAACCATGGGAGGAACACATCCAACAACCATGTCAGAAAGGCTCTACACTTACATATGATGATGGGAAGAACACATCCAACAACCATTTAAGAAAGGCTCTACACTTACATCTAATCATGGGAGGAACACACCCAACAACCATGTCAGAAAGGCTTTGCACTTACATCTAACCATGGGAAGAACACATCCAACAACTAGGTCAGAAAGGCTCTGCACTTACATTTGACCATGGGAGGAACACATCCAAAAACCATGTCAAAAAGGCACTGCACTTACATCTGACCATGGGAGGAACACATCCAACAACCATGTCAGAAAGGATCTACACTTACATCCTTCGGTGTGGTATCTACCATCCAAGGAAAGGCCCAGCACTTACATCCTATGGCAGAGTATCTACCATTTGAGGAAAGGCCCTGCACTTACATATGACCATGGAAGGAACCAATCCTATCACCATGTCAGAAGGGATCTGCACTTACATTTGACCATGGGAGGCCCCAGCTACCGCCATGTCAAAAGGGTGCACAGAATCATCACTTCCCCTTGGAAGGAACCTCGATCTGGAGAACACCAAGCTTCTCCCTGAAGTACTCAAACTTCACTTTGGCCATTTCTAGCATAGAATCACATCGAGGCTTATTACGTCCAAGGATAAATTGTGAGCTTCACCAGGACTGATTACATCTGAGGACAATCTATAGGACCATTTACATCTGAGAAACCTACAAGCTTCGCCAATAGTTTATGATCGGACAACCTGTCTTAACGGATATGCTAGAACTCCCTCTTTCGACAGATCTTGATCTAGATCACATACTGGATCTTCAGTGCTCCTCTCTCGGATGTACTTAGCACCATGCAAGACTCCATCCTTCCAAAATAGTAGCCCATACTGGATCTCAAACTGAAGAAGAATCCCAATGTGTTATTCTCCTCAGTGGCGCTACCAATCTGAATCAACATAACCATTCGTGTTAGTCTTCTGATTCATATCATGCTCAATTGTACCCTTCAGGTACCTCACTGCATGCTATGCAACCAAGTGAGCATGTCTCGGATATGTCAGGAACATCAATGAACAAAACATCTGACGATACATAGTGGCATCAACCAAATCTGATGAAGCATCACTCAATATCTTTAGGTTTGATGCCATAGGTGTGGTCGTGGCCTTACATTCCATCATCCTGAACCTCTTCAAGATCTCCATTGAATACTTACCTTGTCTAAGGGAGATTGCATCTTTATTCTGCCACACCTCCATGCCTATAAAGTAATTCCCATACCCAAGTATTTCATCTCGAACTCGACAACAAGTCTCCTTCTTGCATCTTTAATGAGTTCCTCTTTTCCTGTCAGGAACAGGTCATCGACATATAACATGAGCATCACTAGTGTTCTTCCTTCAACCTTGAAGAAAAGGTTGGAATCATGTTGTACCATGTTTAACCTCATGATCTTCTATAGTTCCTCTCTTTGAGGTGGAGCATCGTTCTCCCTCTTCCTTTCGTACTCTATGCATTGAAACATTCTGTACTGGAGTAAAAAGTAGCTTCCTCTGCTACTAATATTCTATGTATCCATATAGGGTCACTAGATACCAAGATCCTCTATATTAAACATTTTCAAAAGTTCTTCTCACACCCATTTGTGAGCTTGTCATCCTCTATAGGCTTTCATCTTCAATCTTGTAGCAAAGGTTAAGATATTTATCACTCTAGGTGATCTTTAAGCTCCTCATGTAAGTGTTATCCCATGGGTGCCTTCTAAGATCATACAAGGCCTTATTTAATTCCCACACATGAGTCTTCCTATCATGTGTTTCAATTCCCACTGGCTGCAAATGTCTCTTCATATTCTATGCATTCTTTTTGTATCCCACGATGTTGTTGTCTAATGCATGTTAGATATTGTAGATCCATATGGAAGATACTATAGACTTCCCTTCAAGTCTTGATACTGCATCCTAGACATCATTCTTCTTGAACTTGTACTCTCCTTCCATTTTTTCTTGGCTACTTCTTCATAGCTGGAACATCCTGCATCAATGATGTCGCTCAACAATGTCACATAACTGCACTGTGTCTAAGACCTCTTTATTTCTTTGAAAGTATCATCATATTATTCTTCATCTTGGATTATTTCTCGAACTGTCGTCACCTTTTCTTCGGAACAAGTCTCATCCTTGTTTTCTTGCAGGCGATTGTACATAATCTTTCCTACAAGTCAAATGCACCAGTTGTATGGTTATAAACATTTCATAATGCATATTTATAATGGAAAATTATTATGCATAAATATATAATCATGCAACTATTTTAGCCAATAAAACATTCATCCATATCTCATGGAAACTTTCTTGATGCCTTCCATCTCTAGCATGACATCATTGAGATTGTGCACTAATCCAATATGTCAGCAAAGAGGTTTCATTCTAGATAAGTAGAAATGGAGAGTTGTATAGCACCATGAGATACTTACCCATTGCATGGATATTAGTATAAATATATAATCATGCAACTATTTTAGCCAATACAACATCCCTCCATATCTCACAGAAACATTCTATATGACTTCCATCTCTACCATGACATCATTGAGATTGTGCACTAATCTAATATGTCAGCAAAGAGGTTTCATTCTAGATAAGTAGCAATGGAGAGTTGTATAGCACCATGAGCTACTTACCCATCGCATGCATATTAGTAGTATATTGTCATTAATGCAAACATTCTATCATGCATAACCCATCAACTGAATATAAACAAATACATAACAAAACAATATCATGAAATGACAATTGAATACTTATATTTATTTGTTTTGATGTTAGGCTCCTTCTTGATCCTTCAACTTCATCATCTTCTTCATTCATAACAACATCATTTCTTATCCAAATGCTAATATGGATAAGAGGTTCTTCAAGAGTTGAGTCCTTCGTATTCCTCATCACTTGAGGGATCTTCTTTGGATCATGAGAGCTTGATCTCCAGTTGCTCCCATCTTCTTTTTCTCTTAATATGAGCCGAGCTTCTTCTTGTGTGCAATCTTCATAGATTTTGCTGAAGGTAATTACTTCCTTTTGGCACACATTCCTCGAATGAATGAATCCCATGATATTGAGAGGCCATTCAAGGTGGTTATCACAATTTCCGCATTCTCTACTTCTTCAACCACTGCTTCAAGTTGTTCTTTGATTTGAGAGACCATTGTAAAGTATGATTGTATGGTCTCTGCATTCTGGATCTTTACATTCTTCAACTGGTTTCTCAAAGTCATGTTACGATTAATGTTGTTCCCTTCTAATAACTTAGTCAAGTAATCAAATATATCTTTAGGTGCCTTTATGGAAGACACTTGTGGTATAAGGTGATCCTTGATTGAATCAGCAATGATCCTCTTGTCCTTGACCAAGTTATTGTTGTGTAAGGCTTTAGCCTCATCTCCCTCTGGAACTGGAACCTCTCCACTTATGCAGGTGTCCAATTCATTTTCTTCAAGAACCAATGAAATCCTATACTTCCATGCTCAAAATTTTTCAGCTTCACCAAGCTTGTCATCAAGTTGCTGTGATAGGTCATTTTGAAATGAGAACCTCAAATCCAAATAGCAAAAGATTAGATCTTACTGATTTGAGGTGTCCGTCCTGGTTCCGGATCTTGCTAATCTAGGATTTGTTAGAGAAACCATAATTTTAAAAAGTTGGAATATTTCAGATCTGATTTGATATAAATATGGGCCTCTTGAAGGAGAGCTATCCAATGTACTCCTTTTCTAAAAACAGTGGAGGGAAGCTCCTGGAACAGGAAGCCCTAGATTTCCAATTTCCTCTAAATAAATTCATGATATTATTTCTGCGGTATCTCTAAAATTAATGATCCTCTATGTCTGAAATTTTGTACTGAGGTGACCTTGTCCATAATATTTACAACACCATAGGTGTGAGCATAATTGGTTTCACCAATTGGGACTTATGAGTGTTTTCCCAAGGTGACTTATTTCAGGACTGTTCATAATAGCAAACTTGTACGGACTTCCACGTGTCACTGTTTCACCTTCGAGGTGTGAAAATTTTACCACAAAAAGTAAATTTTTTTCCCTATCTAGAAAATATTTCAAAATTTTCATTTGGACCTTCATAGCCCGAGATATATCAATTCTCCATAGGTGTCATGTTTAGGGATGAATCCTGGAAGGGGTTGGAACCCTGATTTGGAGGAATCATATCTCCCAGAATATATCGAATATGAGATTGAAATTTTTACACAGGATACATAAATATTTAATATTTGGCATGTGAAAATTGTGGCTCCTGAAACTTCTTAAATATTGAGATATAGCGAATGTACCAAAGCTACCAATTTTAGTATTTTAGGGTTTTTCAGGCCCAGGGTCAAACTAGGGTTTGACTTTCCTGGATTTTTACTCAAACAAAAACATTAACCTTGGCATTTAAACTTCTATTTTGATGAAGAGATCAATCCTATGTTGGGCTCACCCAAAAATTTCTCTTCTGTGAAAAGCCCTAATTTCCCACAGTAGTGACGGGTCAAAAACTGAAAATTCTCGGAATCAAATTTTGCTTCGACAGAAAGATGCACCCTTCAATGGATAGTTTTCCTAGCCTCCTGTTTCTGATGATCTATGGAGAGAGATCCAAAAAATAAGAATCCCTAGCTTATGCAACTGCACAGTGTCTTCTTCTCAGGTTAGCTCTGATACCATGTTATATTTTTATCATTTAAGTAATATGATCTTAGGATCTTGTTTGAGAGAATAACATGCACAACAATCAATCACAAGAGACAATAGACAGAAAGATTTTCCTCAGGGAAACCATAAAGGAGAAAACCCCGCAACTTCCTCAGAGATAGAATGAGCACCAATGGCAACAATAAAACCCAAAGACATGAAGATGATCTCCAACAACTGTTCTCTATCTCACTTGTGTGAGCTCCTCTTCTCTCACCTATGCACTATAGCTAGGTGTGTGTGTGTTGTAAATAGAGAGCCTCACTCTCTATTTATACTAGTTTCCATCTTGACATTAAATCACCAAGGTTGACTTCTCTAGGAGAGTCTAATAACCCTAGTGCCCGAAAATTGTGGGGACTTTGCCCCCTGATCAACAAGGAGAGTTAACCTCTATGACTTTACATGAATTGTTTACATTAATGATTCTTATGATAGGAAAATTAAGGACCAATCAAATACAATATATGAAATACATAAGTGAATACCTTCCGAAGTTACAAATACAATAACATTAGCTACAAGAAAGGGAACATAAAGAACATTTTTGAACTCACCATGATGGATTTTAACTGAACCTCTTCCTGCTGCTAGAATTTGGGATTCATCTCCCATGTGAATTCTAGGTCCTTGTTGTAAAGGAAAGTATCCTACGGCTAGGGTTTAAGAGGCCATCAACGTACTGGGGTTGAAAGGTGGATGTATAATGTTCAGGAAGCATATATAAGCAAGTTTCAGAGATTAGAATGGTTCATACCTTAGCCAAACGAAGGTTGATCCAAACAGCCCTTCAATCCTCTTCTTGATCCTCTTGCTCCAAGAGACCTGCAAAATGAATTATACCTTCCTCAAACCAACATGACCACATATAAAGCAATGTTAATCAAATAAACATGAAATAATGATATGACTAACATCATCATATGATTATAAACAAAGATTCAATCACACATTAAATAATGATTTGGGAAGAATAAGGACATCACATCTTTATTAATCTTGAAAATAAGTACAAGTATACCTTATATTCAAGTTTGGCACCTCATGAAACCTTGATCTAGTTCTGCTGCTTCTCTTCTCCAAGGAACTTAGCCTCCAAGCTTTGCAACACAAGGATAATGCTTCTAGGGAAAAGGTGTGGGCAAAGAGAGCTCCAATTCCTCCAGCATAATGATGCAAAGATTCAAGTCTCCTCTCATGGACCTCCCTACCTCTATTTATATTCTTAAGGAAGAGTTAGGGGCAAAGACAAAGTAGTTACAACTGAAGGAGTCAGTTGCATAACTACCCAAACTACCCAAAATTCAAAAGACGTGTTTTTTGACATTTTTAAGAGGTGTACGTGGGTTGCAAAAACAATAGTCGTGTACACAAGGAGGCATATGTGGGTTTCCAATACAGAAAGTCACGTACATAAGGTGTACGCGACTATTATATATAGCAACTCGCGTATGTACGCGGGTTTTCCTTAAGGAAAGTCACGTACACACAAAAAACTCATTTTTATGGTATTTTTGGGCATTTTCAGACTTTGGTGTCTTCTGGAAATTTTTAGCTAACTGAAATATATTTCCAACAATGTAGAAATGAGTTCAAAAAGAGTTACAAAACTCAAGATATGGGTCCTCCAAGTTAGGTGTTTTTCCAATGATTTTTCAAGTGTCGTCATGGAAGTGTCGACATGCGACGAAATCATGAGAAAGTGGTCACATGAAGAGATGTGTCATTTTGAGCTATAACAGATGCCCCCTAATGTATGAGGTTAGATTGGAAGATGATAGCCGAAATGCATTATAAAAGAAACAGTTGAGTATGGAGAGAGCAGAGAATCCAAGATCAAAAGGCTCGAACAAAGGTACTTGAAAGAGATATAAATGTCAGAAAAATTGATCTCTAGGACATACAAGTCCATATACAAAACATCGCCATAAAGATATAGGTAGATCCAATATATGTATAACTGATGAAACTATCATGGTCGCTCAATATGCAAAAAGGTGCCATATCAAATATAAAGGAGCCATGGCCACAAATGAACAAGGTGGATCCATGCTCAACAATCAATCATAGCCACAAAAATACAAGGTGGATCTATGTCTCAGCAAAATTTCAATAAAGTGTAACAAGGTCTTGCGCTACTCGGGAAATAACAAAAAATGATCATGCTACTGTCAGCCCAAGGTCTTCAATCCAAACTGCCCAAAAGGTACGAATCCTAACCATGCGAATAAAAGAGTTGAATTCAAACATGGAGGAAACAGTTTGATTACCGGTCAATAATGAAAACCATTAACAAACAAAAGGGAAACCACCATTAATGAAAATGGTCCCCAAGGTACCTAGTACATTATAACAAGTGTGATTACAAGGAATTGAAATCGAAAACTTGAAGAATCCATTGAGTAGGAGACATTAAGGTATCCCCACTACCCAATAGTGAGGGAAATTGCCACTGATGACTACAATCCCCAAGGTACTGTCATAAAAATCTAAATCTCATTCGCAGAGCAATATGTGTTGCAGTCGATAGGAATAGATCTGTTGGAAGGAAGGAATTAAGGTATCCTTCATCATCCAACATGAGGTAAGTCAAAGACTAATTGGATCTGGAATTGGTACTGAATTTCACGACAAGAAACGTTGAAGACATGATGTAATGAACTGATACCAGGAAATGGTAAACACAAAAGGTCAAGGCAACTACAGAATGGCCAACAAAGGTTTAATCATTGAACAGTGAGCACAAAAGGACCAATGACACAAATATGCAATGTAGGAGACATTGACAGATTCCCCATATAATTGGAAAAGAAACCAACAGGAGGAGTAAAAAACTCAATATCGGGATAAGGTCAAAATACTAGGACCCAACTGTTGATAGACTCAAAACTGGTGCTTTGTTAAAGGAAACAAGACCTAATGCCATGATGTAAAAAACATGTGAATGAACTTCCCTTCCCCTCTTTCTTGTAAAGGTTTAACAAGGCCAAGAAAGCAAACTCAGGACCATCTTCATTTTTGGCAAGCTTGAAGAAAAGAAAGAAGAATGCTTGATAAAGCACTGATTCATGGATTTTACGAGCCCGAACTAGTACATGCTCAATGGTGTTTTCATAGTTTAGAGAGTCTAAAAACTCCAAAGAAGACTCCAAGGGGGTGCTTTTTCGTCCAATTTAGTCTCCTGAGGCCGAAAAAGTATAAAACAAACCACATAAAAACTCTCTTAGCTTTCGAAGAAGTAAGACGCACCTTTTTTGTATTTAGTCAAGAAGGTTCGAAAAAGGTTAAATTACCACCTACCCAATGCTCCTTCAAAAGCAACATATAGCCTGAGTTTTACGAGTGTGAAGGAAGGCAAGATCACTCAAAAATATCCATTTGATTGCGAGAAATGGGGCTTACAACAATAAACTCGATGATTTGTTCTTTAGGGTTTAACGAGCATGACAAAGACATAAAGTACACTCAGAATCTTTTTCATGTTTTGGTCCAGAGCACGAAAAAGAGAAAACTAAGCTCATACCGGGGGTTCCTTTTCCATAAACTTAGTCCCCCAGGTCTAGAAAAGCGATAAACCTATGCCTGAGAATAATCTTCTCAATTCCGAAGAAAAGAGAGTGTTCCTTTCTTGTATTATTCCACATGGTCCGAGAAAGAGATCACCTACCACCAATGTGGATGCCCATTCACATATTATTAATGATCTTGAATGGACAAGTTTACTCGGTAGTCAAGTCTATTTTGAGGAGTTAGACCTGGGCCTAAAGAAACTCAAAATATTTCCCGTGAATTTTTAACAAGTCCAGAAAAGTCACCTCACAGCCTCTTTACTGTTTTTAACGAGCTCGAAGGAGAACAAAAAGAATGCTCTAAATGTGAGAAGACGAGTGTCATAGACAGGCGAAACTAGTTCCCAGCACAAGGAACAGGCCTATACATAATGCAAGGAACATGAGCAGGATAAAGACACTCAGGGAACGTCTCCTCAAGGTAAAGGGTGTCAATTTGCATAGGAAAAATGATACAAGGCTTAGCGATGATGAGAACAAAGATGAGGGCTTATACAATGAGCTAAAAGCGTGGAAGCTGACATCAGGCTCGTAAGAATGAGCAGGGCACATGCAAATGCAATTACAACTTGAACAACAAGGTGAGGCCAGTAAATAGATGTGAATCTAACTAAAAATCCTATCTCCAAGAAACAACAACATCAGAATCATATTTAGAAGAAAAGATCCGATGCAGGTCACTTTGGTAGAAACACATGTGACTTTGCTATCTTCTACAAAAGGTAAATTCAAGGCAAAATCAACCGAAGAAAGATTCTATAGAACCAAGGCTCGAGGGTTTATAATCTTCAAGATCAACCTCAGAATGAGAGAAAAGATCAACAAGGGAGATAGAGTCTATAAGAGCAAACTCAGTATCACAGGAGTTGAAAACTTCAAAAGAAAAATCAAACTCATCAGGATCACTGACTTGCTGTTCGAAGGGAGAGTCCAAAAACTCAACAAGACCAACATAAGAAGATAGGTCATGCTTACTAGGAAAATCAGGGTTATATTTAGTCACAACTAAAGCAACATCCAAAATAAGATCAAAATGTATCAAAGACTCTAGGAAGACTTCATTCGAAGGAAGGAGATCATCCGAGATAGGACACATGTCTAAACTTTCAAATGGATCGACAGAGTGAAGAGAAATCTCCATAGTATGTATAAAATGACTCACCTGTTCAACTACTGGGACCAAGTCCCGAGAAGGTAAGCATGAAAACAGAGGCTGCTTCTCAGTAGCAATTGAACATAAAGGACATGAGGCCACATAGCTCATTCATGGTAGGGTAGTGTCTATAGAAACACTGGGAATCAATAAGGGAAAGACCTGGTCTCTAGTTGGGTTAGGAGATGGATCAAGAAAATCCAACTGATTGATAGTGACAATTTATTTGCCATGATTAAAGTACATCACATGAAAAAATGTTGACACCACAGCTTGCATGGCATAAACATAATCATGTCCAAGGAGAATATTGAAGTCCAAGGGGTCTTCTATCACCATGAAGTCAACTAAGATAGTCTTACCACCCAAAGTAATAGGTGTTTGAGCAAGAATTCCCAAGGCTATACAAGTTCTTCTATCAAATGCTAGTAACTGACTAGCAGTTGACAAAATGCTGGGAGATCCCATGCCTTGCCAAGCACGAGCAGACAAGATACTAACTGAGGCTCCTTCATCAACAATACAATGAGAAATCGTGTATGATTCAACTTTGACCTTTATCTGGAAACGTGCATCAGAAGGAAGGCGCGGCTCAACTAGGCTATCCCAATCAAAGGAAGCAATCCAAGAGCTTGGTGGGGGTTGATCTGAAGCAAGTTCAGTGCCCCCTTCTTCAGTAAGTTCTGAATTGGCAGTGAAGAAAATGTGACTCGTAGACACTTCACTCTCCAAAGGAAGAGTGGGATTGATCGTTATTGAAATCGATTCAACCGCTTTGTGAAAGTCACTCTCTGAAGGGAGAGTGGGATTGACCAAATATGACATTGGTTCAATCACATAAGGGTCACTCTCTGAAAGAAGAGTGGGATCGACCAAAGATGAGATCGGTTCAACCACTTGATCGACCAAAGCTTGAGTAGGTTGTTGAGAAACTATAGGTTGTTCATGATCCGATGGATTATTCCTCTGTAAAGATCCAATATGGTACATGGTTCATAGAAGCTGTGCGTGAATAAAATCTAACAGCGGATACACCAAGAAGCCGCGCATATCGGAGGTGGGAAGAGCATCTTCTTCCGCAACGGCGGACGGCCAACCACTAATTTAGCCGCAGGGTAACAGAGAATCTTTTCCCCTTCCGCAACAGCGGGGATCGGAAGCCTTTCCTCTTACACAACATCGGGGATCGGAAGCATTTCCCTTTCTACAACATCGGGGATTGGAAGCCTTTCCTCTTCCGCAACAATGGGGCTCACAAAGACTTCTCCCTTCCGCAACGGCGGAAGCTTAATGGACGTTTGGATGGATCGAAAGATGGAACTATTCGACAGCTGCAACGGCGGAGGCCCAAGACTTACGGGTTGAGAAGTCAAATCAGGAGACTTTAACAACTGACAGTCCACAACGGCGGAAACTAAGTGACTAAAGCCTCTGACTCGAAAACTAGCCGACAGTCGATTGAGACCGTCAGAACCCGTTACTTATCCTCTTCCACAATGGCGAAGCACGGTTGACTAAAACTTTCGGAAGTTCAGATTACGTATGGTTCCGGAGGTCAGATCCTTGGCATGGCAGGATATTTCATAATGCTCACAGCTTATTCGTAACAGTTGGAAAGCTTTTCTTGGCAGTTATGCCATAGCTGGAATAATGACGAAAGGCATATGAACAGCCTTGATGCCGCATTTCCTGGAATGTGGACAGTCACATTTCTTTGAACGTTTTGGCTCCTTTGTAATGGAAAAGATGAGAATAAAGGTGAGGAACCGGGGATGGTTCTAGGGGGAAGACTCAGCTCGTGGAGAGCGGCAGTGCAATGTTTCTCTGTTAGGAGAAGCTTGGAGAGAGCCTTTTGCTGTGAAGACTATCCATGTGTTGTTCCTATTGAAGTCGACTATTCTCAGTTATACTTGGCTTCTTTTGTCTGTTGAAGTCCAGTTTTGTAACCTTCAGAGAGGAGGTATTGAAGACTTTACTGTTAATGTCTAGTTCCTATGATTGTAAAGAGTCGACTATCTTTTCTGTTTCATTTGGCCTTTCTTTACTTTTGAAAGCCAATTTGTATTATTCCAGAGAAGAGGTCTTGCAGACTTTTGTCCATACTGCTGAAATTGATTTGCAGAGTCCAGAACCATTTGTACCATTTTAAAGCCATTAATTGGATCGGTTCCCATTGGAGAGGGACCCAGAGACGTAGCCCAATGGAGGGGGTGAACTCCGTTATCAACTCCTGTTTGTGATTCTGGTTCTGTGTTTTCTGATTGGCATCTGTTTATCAGTCTTGTTTTTCATTCCTATTCTGACCATTTAATTTCTGTTAATTTTGTCCCTTTAATTAACCTATTGCACGCATTCTTTTACAACAAAATTTTAATGCACTAAAGTTGAGGTCCTACGGATCATATTTGGTATCAGAGCTGGTTGACTATTGTGCAAGTTTGTGAATGCTTACCAGGTCCAGGTTAAAGCTTGGTGAAGGAGAATTAGTTGAAGGAGATCCTGAGATTGGCTCCAAGAGAACATTCTCAAGAACCATGTCTTCTCCACAAGGGGAAGAAGAAGGACATACTGAACGGGAAAAACCTATCATTTCTGAAACTGAGTTCCTAGAGGATTTTATGAGCATGAAATCCATGATGGAAATTCTACTCGATGAGCAAGCAGAAAGGAAGAAGAAAGAAGAAGGATCTTCATCCAGAGATGCAAAAGTGAAGTCGGAAGAAAAGGGTAAAGGAGTAGGAGGTGATGGTGATCCTCCTGATACTAAACGGACTTTTTCTTCTTCTCATAATGCAAGTCCTAATATGTCTTATTTCAAATTGGATGTAAAATTTGAATTACCTATTTATAATGGAGATGTAGATGCTGAAAAATTAGACAATTGGATCAAGCAGCTTGAAGTATATTGCAGGGTGCAGGGCATTAATGATGACCCTTCCAGGATTCAATTGGCCACTTTGATAATGAGTGGAATGGCTCTTACTTGGTGGGAGAGCAAGATTCAGTAAGATATTCGAAACAATGGTAAAATTATTTCAGTTTGGAATGAATTCATTGAAGTATTAAGGAAGCAATTTTATCCATTAGGTCACATGCAGCAATTAACCATGAATTGGCAAATGTTTAGACAAGCTAAAGGACAAAGCATTCAATATTATACTCATGAATTCAGAAAGAGGGCTATTGCATTGAATGTTTCATTAGATACATAGGAAACTCTTCTTAAGTACATTGGTGGCATGCATTCTTATTTGAAACATACCTTGTTGATGTTTAATCCCAGTAATTTGGATGATGTATGTGTTCAAACTACCCATTTAGAAGCCAGGGGTAAGCATGCTAATGATACTTTTGTGAAGAAGTCATTTAAATTTGACAGCAAATCAAAAGGTAGAGATAAGGGGGAAAAAAAGATGGCTACTGTTAAGAAAGAGGGTGAAAATCCTACGTGTTCGCATTGTCAGAAGGGACATGATGTCTCTAAGTGTTGGAAACTTCATTCGGAGTTAAGGCCAAAGAAGTTTGGAGGAAACAAGGATAAAGGCAAAGCAAAAGCTAATGCAATAGTTATTCAAGACTTAGGATCCGATGCAGGTGATGAAATAAAGGTTACAGCTGTCGGAATACAAGGTAAGGATAAAAGTATCTCACTTCCCATTGATGCATAATCTAGTTCTAGTGCAAGTACAAGTCTGCCATCTACTTCTAAGAAAAATGATAAAGATAGAAGTGCACTGTTTCATGTTCGTGTCATTGCAAATCACACAAAGATTGATACATTGTTTGATAGTGGTTCACAAGTAAATCTGATATCAGAAAAAGTGGTTAAGAAATGTGCCTCATGAAAAGCCCTATCCTCTAGGTTGGGTTACTAATGATACACGATTGCAAGTTACAAGGAAATGTGTATTAAAATTTGCAATTACTGAAAAGTTTAGGGATGAGGTAGAACTAGATGTAGTGCCACTTGACATTTGTGGAATTGTACTTGGGAGTCCATATTTGTATGATTGGAAAGCAGTCTTTTATAGAGAGCAGAATAAGTATCATCTTTTTAAAGAAGGTATGGAAAATATTGTACGAGCACATAAGATAAAAACCAATCTAGCAATAGTCTTTGCAGGACAAATGAAGGTTGGTAAATGCTAGTAAGAACTTTGTGTTGATGATGGTTAAGATGAAAAATGATGAAGTCTCTAAATATTTTGAAGAATGTGACCCTAAGCATAAATCTGAACTGATTGACAATATTTCTGAGTATGATGATTTGTTTCAAGATCCGAAGGGGTTACACCGAAGAGAGAGATTCAGCATGAGATACATTTGCAGCAAGATGTGCCACTCCCAAACATAGCCATGTACCGAATGTCTGTAATGCAGAACGAGGAAATCAAGAAGGAGGTTCAGGAGCTGATTGGGAAGGGGGTCATCCGGCCCATCACTTCTCCTTATGGCTCTCCTATAGTCTTGGTTCCGAAGAAGGATGGGTCTTGGAGAATGTGCATTGACTATAGGGCCCTTAACAAAATCACCATTAAAAACAGGTATCCTCTTCCTTGTATTGATGATTTGCTTGATCAGTTGAAACATGCAACTTACTTTACAAAATTGGATCTGTGTAGAGGTTATCATCAAATCTGTGTTGCTGAGCATGATGCTTGGAAAATAGCTTTTAAGATGAAATAGGGTTTGTATGAATGGCTTGCGATGCCTTTTGGGCTGTGTAACGCACCTGCTACTTTCATGCGGGTCATGAATGATGTCTTTCGTTCATTCATTGATGATTTTGTAATTCTATATCTAGATGATATCCTTGTGTTTATCAAAACTTGGGAAGAGCATGTTGTACATGTGAAAAAAAATTTAGATGTACTGAGAAAGGAAAAGCTTTGTGTAAAAACATCTAAATGTGAATTTTCTAAAACTTATTTAGTATATCTAGGCCATATTATTGGTGGAGGCCACCTACGAGTGGACCCAGCCAAGGTTGTTGTCATTGTAAACTGGCCATGGCCTAACACCGTTACTAAAATCAGAAGTTTTCTGGGTGCGGTTCAGTATTGGAGGAAATTCATTTCTGGGTTTTCTTCCATTGCTGCTCCATTACATGCATTGACAAGCATTAAAGAGATTTTCCAGTGGGGAGGCAAGCATCAGAGAGCCTTCAACGCTTTGAAGGAAAAGATTAGCACAGCACCGATTCTGACATTGCCATATTTGCAGCAGCCATTTGAGATCGAAACCGATGCCAGGGGGTTCGCCATAAGAGCAGTTTTGATGCAAGGAAGGAAGCCAGTCTGTTACCATTCAGAAACATTCTCTACTGCAGTAAGTAACTATCCGACCTATGACAAAGAATTATATGCTTTAGTACAGAGTGTGAAGAAGTGGAAACATTATATCATGGGAAAAGAGATAGTCATACATACTGATCATCAGCTACTTCAATATTTACAATATCAAACTAAAATACAACAAAGTAGGAATTTAAGATGGAGGGGGTTCTTACAACAGTTTCATCTCATAATTAAGTACAAAAAGGGAATTCATAATAAAGTAGCAGACCTGTTATCAAGGCCACCTACAAATGCTTCAATCATTCTTCAGAATAGTTCATTAACATATGAAAGTTATATTGAACAATATGCAGAAGCTAAAGATTTTAAGGAAGTTTATGCATCACTAATACATGGTAAATAGGAAGAGAACTATTTTGTGCACGAACATCTCTTGTATCATCTCGATAAACTATGTATTCTAGAGAAATAAAGAGTGCATGTGATCCGTGAGGCACATAGTTCATTGATTGCAGGACATTTTGGTGTAAGCAAAACATTGTCTGTATTACAGAATCATTGTTATTGGCCTCAAATGCAAGAAACTGTAGCTAAATATATAAGGGGTTGTGTTATGTGTGCAACAAGTAAGCCTAGCAATAGGAAATTGGGTTTGTACACTCCTCTTCCAGTTTCTTCTCGTCCTTGGGAAAGTATTTCTATGGACTTTGTAGGAGGACTACCTATGTCTAGAAAAGGGCATGATTACCTATATGTGGTTGTGGATAGATTCAGCAAAATGTGTATCTTAATGCCATGTAACAAGCAGATCACTGCTGAAAAAACATCTCTTTTATTCTTTCAAAATGTTTGGGTACATTTCGGGCTACCCACGTCTATTGTATCTGATCAGGATTCCCGGTTCTTGGGAAAATTCTGGTCAACTTTATGGGAGCTTATGGACACTAAACTAAAGAAAAGTACAACTTTTCGTCCACAGACCAATGGGAAAACAGAGGTAGTGAACAGAACAGTGGTTTAGCTGCTCAGAGGATATTGTAGTAGGCATCCTAAACTTTGGGATGAGCAGTTGAAGTATATACAGCATGCTTACAATCATGCAATTCATTCTTCCACGAAAATATCTCCTTTTGAAACTTGTTTTGGTTATCTGCCAAAAACACCGATGGACTTCTCTTTTGGCAAAGATACAGTAGATGGACATCATGATGCAGATAAAGATTTAAAGTTCATTCAAAGAATCCAAGTAGTGCAGCAGGCAATTCAAGAACAGTTGGAGAGGAGCCAGGCAAAGTACAAGGCCTGGCATGATAAGCATCGAAATGATCATCAATTTCAGGTAGGTGACAGAGTTTGGTTACACATCACCAAAGAAAGGATGAAAGGTGAAGGTAAAAAGCTTAAGCCTATCAGGTATGGTCCTTTTCAGATCTTGTAAAAGATCGGTACTAATGCTTTTCGCTTGAATTTACCTCCATACATGCAAATTTATTCAGTTATCAATGTTGAGAATCTTAAACTGTATGAGCCTCCTATGATCATGGATGAGGAAATTAACATACAGATTCCTTCAGTTGATGATTTGGCACCTGAATATATGAGAGAGCTGCAGGATGATGTCATTCTTAACAGAAATATAAGGACTTCACGAAGGGGGAATGCTGAGTACCTTCGAGTGGGGATGAAGGGGATGCATCCTAGCAAAGCAAGATGGATGGAGATTGGTAAAGTGATGGGAGATGTACCCTCACTTACTTGCAGAATAATTCAGGATTTTGGTGGTCCAAAAGATCTCCAATGGGGAGGATTGATCCGGCGGATTATTCCTCTATAAAGATCCAATATGGTACATGGTTCATAGAAGCCGCGCGTGAAGAAAATCGGACGATGGATATACCAAGAAGCCGCGTAGATCGGAGGTGGGAAGAGCATCTTCTTCCGCAATGGCAGACGGCCAACCACTAATTTAGCCGTGGGGTAACCGGGAAGCTTTTCCCCTTCCGCAACGGTGGGGCTCGAAAGCCTTTCCTCTTACGCAACGTCGAGGATCGGAAGCATTTCCCTGTCTGTAACATTGGGGATCGGAAGCCTTTCCTCTTCCGCAACGGCGGGGCTCACAAAGAATTCTCCCTTCCACAACTACAGAAGCTTAATGGACGTTCGGACGGATCGGAAGATGGAACGATTCGGCATCCGCAACGGCGGAGGCCCAAGACTTACGGGTTGCAAAGTCAAATCAGGAGACTTTAACAACTGACAGTCCACAACGGTGGAAACCAAAGTGACTAAAGCCTCTGACTCAAAAACTAGCTGACAGCCGATTGAGACTGTCGGAGCCCGTTGCTTATCCTCTTCCGCAACGGCGAAGCACGGTTGACTAAAACTTTCAGAATTTCAGATTACGTATGGTTATGGAGGTCAGATCCTTGGCATGGCAGGATATTTCATAATGCTCACAGCTTATTCGTAACAGTTGGAAAGCCTTTCTTGGCAGTTATGCCACAGCTGGAATAATGACGAAAGGCATATGAACAACCTTGATTCCGCGTTTCCTAGAATGTGGACAATCGCATTTCTTTGAACGTTTTGGCTCCTTTGTAACGACAAAGATGAGAATAAAGGAGAGGAACCAGGGATGGTTCCGGGGGGAAGACTCAGTTCTTGGAGAGTGGCAGTGCAATGTTTCTTTGTTAGGAGAAGCTTGGAGAGAGCCTTTTGCTGTGAAGACTATCCATGTGTTGTTCCTGTTGAAGTCGACTATTCTCATTTATACTTGGCTTCTTTTGTCTGTTGAAGTCCAGTTTTGTAACTTTCAAAGAGGAGGTCTTGAAGACTTTACTATTAATGTCCAGTTCCTATGATTGTAAAGAGTCGACTGTCTTTTCTGTTTCATTTGGCCTTTCTTTGCTTTTGAAATCCAATTTGTATTATTCCAGAGAAGAGGTCTTGCAGACTTTTGTCCATACTGCTAAAATTGATTTGCAGAGTCCAGAACCATTTGTACCATTTTAAATCCATTAATTGGATCGGTTCCCATTGGAGAGGGACCCAGAGACGTAGCCCAGTGGAGGGGGTGAACTCCGTTATCAAATTGTGTTTGTGATTCTGGTTCTGTGTTTTCTGCTTGGCATCTGTTTATCAGTATTGTTTTTCATTCCTGTTCTGAGCATTTAATTTTTGTTAATGCTGTCCCTTTAATTAACCTGTTGCACGCATTCTTTTACAACAAACTTTTAATGCACTAAATTTGAGGTCCTACGGATCAGTTCATGAGAAGAAAATTCTTGAGTCTTAGAACACACTCTTCGCACCTCTGCGATAGTAGGGCACTAGTGAGTAAGATGATCTCCCTCGCATAGCTTACAGGGGAACTTAAGTTTACACTTCGAACGACCAGTTTTCTCAACGGTGTCAACATGACTAGCAGTGGCTAACTGTTTGCTCTCAGTAGGACCTACAGAGGCTGAGATTTTTCCCCTAGCATGAACTACAGAGGTTGGGTGAATGGGTCCAACCTGACTAATAGAGGCTGGTTGTTGAGAGACTTTGGGATGTTCAAAAATTGTATGACCATGAAACCAAACTCTTCGCACCTCCACGATAGAAGGGCATTTATAAGTAAGGTGGTCTCCCTCACAAAGCTTACAAGGAAACTTGGGCTTGTGTTTTGAATGGTTATTCTTGTCAACAATGTCAACATGACTCATAGTGGCTGATAGGTTATCTTCAGCATGAGCCACATAGGTTGAGAGATTGCCCCCAGCATGACTTGTAGAGGCTGAGAGACTGGACCCATCATGACCTATAGAGGTTGAGAGACTGGGTCCAACATGACCTGGAAAGGTTAAAAGGATCCCACCAACATGATCAATAGAGGCTAGATGGTGAAGATCAACTTGACTTGCAGAGGTTGAGTGCTTAGATCCAACATGACTTGCAGAGGTTGGATAGGTGCCCCCAGCATGAACTGTAGAGGTTGGGTGGTGAGGTTCAACATGCTTTGCAGTAGTTGAATGGGTGCCCCCTTGATTATGTGCCTTCTTCCTATTCCTCCTTTTACTCCTTTTAGACTGTCGGTTACTAATATCAGTACTTTCACCACATGAGGTAGAAGGAGGAGGAGAATCAACTATAGGTGAAGGAGAACCAGTTTTTTGATGGCCTTGATATAATTAGCTTACTTGAGAAGCACCAGGAGCATTCAGGATAGTTGGAGTGGAAAACAACCACACCGGTATCCCTAGGGTGAATCAAGGTAGATTAAAGGTGGCCATCAAGGGAACACCAACATTCCCCGTGAGAGGAATAGTAAAAGGAGTTCCCAGCATGGGGATCTCTTGGTTGGTGTTCAAAGGGGTGTTATCCATAGTTTCAAACAAGGAGACAAAGTCTGAGGTCAATAGGAAACAAAAATTACAAAGCCCACACCTAAGGGCACACTATGTACAGAAAAACCACATAGCACTCACTAAAAATTCCTAAACCCAAACAGACAAACATGTATAAGATATGCTTTCCAAAAGAAAGCTAAGAGACAGTTACTTGGCGTCCCTATAGATGTTCTTAGGCATAAGCGAAGGAATCACCCACTGCCCTCCTACACCTTCTACCAGGGTTACCTTCCAAGCACGTCCAAGGTCAACCAGAAATAGCCTTCCGGTGTACCTGTGTATGAACCCTAAATATCAAAGAGACTAAAGGCTACCTTAACTATATTGATAGTCTGGGGGATAGTCGCAAGCCCGTTTCATACATATGGGCAGGGTAGCAAAGCTCGAAACCCTGTCTAAGACAGAATCCCTAGATGCTTAAAAACCTTATTTTATGCTTTAATAAGGAATCGAAGGGTTATCTCCTCAGTCCAAGCCTCCACACGGCCTCGTGCTTAACTCCCATTTGAGAGGTGCTTCCCAAATACAATCAATGTAGAAAAGGGTTTACCTAGTGATTGGACAACTATGTCTGAAATTTCAACACTTGTGGGGATTTTAAACTCCCTAATCCACAAGTCTAGCCTAAGCTAGTTGGTGTATGACCCTATAAAATAAAACCTACTACTAATTTTTAAATTCTATCGTTTATTTTAAGGGCTATTTTTAGTCAGAGGGTAAATGGCATGAAACTTATGTGGTATTTTGACCCAAAGTTGAAACAAAATGACTAAGCAAAGAAAAATGAAATGCAAAAAGCAAAAACTATTCTCTTCCTTTTTTCAAATAGAAAATTTGAAAGCCACAAAAGAACAAATTCTTTTTATTTTTTTCAAAAACAATGATATGCCATGCAATCTGGACTAAAAAACTAATCTACATGCATATAAAGCAAACATGTGTTTTTTTATTTTTCTTTTATAAATGCAAAAAAAAAACAGCCTATCAACTAATGCAAGCAAGTAATGTAAGCAAAGCAAATAGACAACTACTCTACACCCCACAAACAAACCGTAGGTTTCCCTAAAGTTGGATATCAACCTCTCTTGAAAGGAAGGCTTACGAAGGTAAACAAGCCAACAAATTTGGAATGAAGAGACTAAGCAATAAGACTAACATAAACAAAGGTCAAGAAGTCCCAAGTATCAATCTAAACCTACAAATAGAGGTTGCTCAATACCTTGTCCAACAGGTCAAGCCAAAGAAGGAGGTTGGGGGGGAAGCAGCAAAAACAAGTATATGTTATTTTATTTTTCTTTTATAAATGCGAAAGAAAAACTACCTACAAACAAAAGTATGTACATAACAAGAACAAAGCAAAAGTAAATCTGCTATACAACCACAAAACAAACTCTAGAATTCCCTAAAGTCAGTATAAACCCTACATGGAAGGAAGGCTTGCATAAGAGACAAGTCAACTACTTTGGCATGGTGAATTTAACCAACAAAAGAAGAAGGAAACAAACACCAACAAGCTTCTAAACTTAGACAAAGATCACTAACATAGGCTGACCAGAAACATAAGCCAAAAATCATACCAAGCAAAGGAGGTGGGGGAAAAGAGCAAAGAGAAAACCCTAATGCTATAAAAAAGGCTTACCACATAGATAAAGAACAACCAAAAGGGATGACACTAACTCCCTAGATTCATGCACCTGCAAAGGACCCCAAAATACCTACCAACAACCTTCACACAGAAGAAAAAACCACAAAAGAGGAAAAAACAGTGTTTAAAGGGGCATACACGAGTTTCACTACTGATAGGTCACGTGTCATACGTGGGTTGACACTATAGCAAGTTGCATATATAAGCACATGTGGGTTGTACCACTAACAATTCATGTATCATACGCGGGTTGATAGTATAGAAAGTTGCGTGTACCAAACCAGACATGCCACTGTTCAGTCTGCAACTCGCGTATGGGTGGAAAAAATCCCGAAAAAGGTCAAAAATTGCCTTAGGAAGGCAGGGGAACTATGCTATTAAACTAATAAAGTGTTCCTAAGTGGTAAGAAGGACCTGAAACAATGAAAAATACTGAAAGAAATAAAAAAAAACCCAAACATACAAGGCTCTCCCCAGTAGAGTCAACAGTTCTGTTGTAAAGGAAAGTATCCTACGGCTAGGGTTTAAGAGGCCATCAACGTACTGGGGTTGAAATGTGGATGTATAATCTTCAGCAAGCATATATAAGAAATTTTCATAGATTAGAATGGTTCATACCTTAGCCAAATGAAGGTTGATCCAAGAATCCCTTCAATCCTCTTCTTGCTCCTCTCGCTCCAAGAGATCTGCAAAACGAATTATACCTTCCTCAAACCGACATGACCACATATAAAGCAATGTTAATCAAATAAACATGAAATAATGATATGACTAACATCATCATATGATCATAAAAAAAGATTCAATCACACATTGAATAATGATTTGTGAAGAAGAAGGACATCGCATCTTTATTAATCTTGAAAACAAGTACAAGTATACCTTCTCTTCAAGTTCGGCACCTCACGAAACCTTGATCTGGTTCTGTTGTTTCTCTTCTCCAAGGAACTCAGCCTCCAAGCTCTGCAACACAAGGAGAATGCTTCTAGGGAAAAGGTGTGGGAAAAGAGAGGTCCAATTCCTCCAGCATAATGATGCAAATATTCAAGTCTCCTCTCATGGACCTCCCTACCTCAATTTATATGCTTAAGGAAGAGTTAGGGGTGAAGAGAAAGTAGTTACAACTAAAGGAGTTAGTTGCATAACTACCCAAACTACCCGAAATTCAAAAGACATGTTTTTTGACATTTTTAAGAGGCGTATGCGGGTTACAGAAACAACAGTCGCGTACACAAGGAGGCATATGTGGATTTCCAATACAGAAATTCATGTACATAATGTGTACATGACTATTATATATAGCAACTCATGTACGTACGCGGGTTTTCCTTAAGGAAAGTCGCATACACACAAAAAACTCATTTTTAGGGTATTTTTGGGCATTTTCAGACTTTTGTGTCTTCTGGAAAGTTTTAGCTAACTAAAATATATTTCCAATGGTGTACAAATGAGGTCAAACAAAGTTATAGAACTCAATATATGGATCCTCCAATTTAGTGTTTTTTCAGTGACTTTTCATGAAGTGTCGACATGCGACGGAATCATGGGAAAGTGGTCACAGGCAGAGATGTGTCATTTTGAGCTATAACAGTCCTTCTAATAGAGTAAGAGTGGAGAAGGATTCCTTGGAGGAAACCATGTGGTTAGATTCTCTAGAATCAATCAAGTAATATTTCAACTGAGTAAGGACAACCTTCAAGGCATGAAAACTCTCATGATCTTCTGTCTGTGGTCCAACATCAGAATTCTTTGATCCTTGTGGAAGAGAAATGTTGTTTCGCTCAAGGAGAGTGGACAACTAGTCGATCTGTTTCTTCATGCACTGGATTTTAGGATGAAATCCCCTCATACAATAAGGACACTTAGTATTTTCAAACTTTTTCTTCTTCTTGGAGTTCAAAGCTCCTTCCGAAGACTTCGAATTCTCTTTTGACTTCTGATTATCCTATTCCTGTATTAAAGACTCGACAAATCTATCAAGTGAAGGAATATTCCAATTGGGAATGGAAGCTATTCCAGAATGGAAGGTAGAGACAAAGATAGAATACTCAAACCAAGTTTGTTGAGCATAGAGAGCACAAGTTTCTCACCCTTCCTCTCTATTTCACATTGCTTACATTGTAGTGCTAGAGACTTGAATTTTGTCAAAATATGTTGGATAGTCTCAAAACTATTGGGTTGCAATGATATTAGCTCGTTGTCCAATATTTCTCCATGAAGCTCATTTTGTTTTCCAAACAATACGTCAATATTCTCCCAATATTCTTTAGGAGTCTTCAATCCCTCAAGATGAAAGAGGAGATCCCTGGATATGTGAGCACAAAGGAATCCAAAGGCTTCATCCAACCAGTTCAAGAATTTATTTTTCTTAGTAGAATTATGAGGTTCTATCTCTCTTCCCATAGTGATCATGTACAGGATAAGCTTGCGCAAGGAGACCTGCATATCTTTTCTCCAATCAACATAGTTGAAGGGTGTTAGGATTTGGGGTAAGAAAGTAGGAGAATGCATCAATTCTTCCTTCTGATCAGTCAATTCTTCAATTGAGCTTCATAGCACCTATAAGAAATCACTACAAAATAAAAATCAATTCACACTATGTTAGAATCAAGCCTTTCATCTCGACATGTGCACTTTTTGAGGGTCTGTCATGCCCGCAGAGACTTCTCTAAATGAATCCAGAGTTAGCAATGCACACTTTGCAGGACTTATGTGCAAACCCAGTTGCTTCTGGTGTACAATGGAGATTGGACAGACTTGTTGTATGCTTGAGTAGGCTCGAATACCATGTTAAATTATTGTGCCATTGATCTTTAAGCAATGAGTGCAATTGAATTGTATTATTATGCAGTGTAATGGAATAGAAAATACACACTAAACAAGAAAAATTTCACAAAAAATGGATAAGAATTGCTCAGTATAATTACAGTATAAACTTCATTAATCCTAGCAGTATACAATAGTGTTACATAAAGGATAATTCGAATCATGTGGATATGATTCGAATATACCAAGTCAATCTGACTGCATGGCTAGATAGAAGTGTCTAAATCACTATTGAATTTCAGTAATCTAACTCCATATGTCTAATTCAGTCTCTCAATCAATTATAATCAGTTAAACCAGTTAAACTAATGTGGTAGGTGAGAAGTAGGTGAGAATAGGTGCCTTCCATCATGCATCCATGTAATATTAGTGCTAACTAAAATGGAGGACATCTAACTCAATGTAACTAGAGCATAGCTTAGCTTAAATAGTTACCAACTACCAAAAATATGAAGGAGGTCGGTGGTGGCAAGTGTAGTCAGTTGCAGTTAACCTCTATATGTGTTCCCCGCACTTTAGTGACTGGTACTAGTGTCACCTATAGCCTAAGTGGACCCAATGGTGCTAGTGGACCCAATATTAATTAATGAATCCTAAGTTAGGAAAATATAATCTAATAGAAAAGTAAGGACAAGGGAGGATTATAAATCCTAACATGTTAAAGCCTATGGGATCTTGAAAAGATACATATTTTATGTCTTCAAACTATCCTAATAGCAACTTATTACACTCTTCCATAATTAACAAAATATATGGTGAATTGTATGACAAATCTATGGTGTAATATGTATGGTGAATTTTTTTTTTTCGAGGAAAAAAATCATACTTTTCATTTCAAAGAAGAACTAAACTACATTCTTGAAAAAACATTAAGGTAACAATCCAAAGGAATGAACTCACACATCATCACTTCAAAGTATACTTTGTTTTTGTAAGCCCTAAATGAAGTCCTAAAAACCCTAAAATTGGATGAATGAATGACAAGTGGAACACTGATAAGGCATTGGACTCATATACGATATTGAAGCATGCAAAACAAGATGATACTGAAATTAAAGTATGAATCAGTCAGGAGGACACTTGTTTCAAGTAATCTGCCCCTGAGAACATAACATATAATCAAATAATGCAATAAAGAAATAAAATTAAATAAGAATTAATTATTATTGAACAATCAAAAGGATTATGAAGGAATGAAACTTGAAGCCATAGCACCTCAAGAAAAACATATTTTAAGACTATGAATAGTTCTTTGAAAGAAATTTTAAGTTCTTCAAAAGAACTCTTAGGTTGTCCCAAGAAATGTTTTGGGGATTGATTGGATAAACAAACAACATGACTAGTTTGACCCTAAAATCAAGAGTGAAACCTTATAAATAAGAAACCTCAACGTTGACCTTTGAGGTGTGGAAGTGTGAAAGTGAAAAAGATAAAAATAGGGGCAAAGGAGTAGAATTAACTAATGATGAACAAGGGAAAAATATGAGCATGAAGAGAGATTACCAAGGTTGACTGAGCCGCATGAGTAAAGAGTCAAGTGATTATTCTTATTGTCTAATATTTTTGGGCATTGTAAATCCTTTTCAAAGACAAGTCTGGGGTATTAAGTTCTATTTTATATTTGGCCTTTTGGAGAAAAGTTAGAATCATAGACAATGATAAGGTCATCTTATTGGAAGAATAATGGAAATATGTCATAATACTAAAACATGTTTACTATGAAATAAGCCATATGATGGTCCACTTATTTGAAGGGATAACTAGGAACAAAAGTCTACACATGTGGAATCATTTAGAAATGAAAAAATCTTGAGCCTTAATAATTGCTTGATGAAAGAAGATTAATTGTTTAAGTTCTTGCTTGAACCTTGAGACCATGTTCATAAAAAGTTTGATCACTGAGTGGGATATTTTTGTCACAAGGACAAACCTTGTAAAATATTGGTGTACAAACCCTATGAAACTTTCCATGACAAAGACATTAGTTCATATATTGTTAGAACTTGTGATGTACTCAGTTCAAAAACTAAAGAAATATGATTACAAAAATTAAAGAGATGTGATTATAGACTTATTACTGCATACCTTGAAGAAACATAATCATAGACCTTGTGGAGATATAGTCGTCGAATTTTATTGCAGACCTTGTGAAGTTTTGAGCGTAGACCTTATGAAATCCTCAAAATAGATTTTGTAAAGTTCACAATACATATCTTGAGAATAAGTGAGTACAAATTTTAAGGAGACATGAATCATACCTTCTTGCAAACATTAATGAATAACTTACACTCAGCTACAAAACATTGAAAAGAAGAAGAGCATTTTGAAGATTCATTGTTGTTAGTGTGACCAAACTGTTAAATAATTTTAACAGGATTGAGAGCCATCAATGAGCATACATGTACATATTTTATGTGTTCAAAATATACTCCAAATACCTACTTATTACATTGTTTCTAATCAACAAAGGAATATACTTTGAGGTTTTGCACTTTCTAAAAAAATAGATGTAACATAACTCATTCCTTTAAATACGATTTTCCATTCAAAGCCTTGCATTTTTATGCTTATGGATTGAATTTTAAACCAAGTTTCAATAACATCCAAAAAGGTTAAATACAACTTTTCATAGGTCAGCTATGGGCATATGAGGTTAGATTATCTATGATTAACACATAAGGATGTTCTTCTCAACATATCTAGCCATCCTATTGTTAGAGGTGAGTTGTCATTGATGTCAAAAAGGGTGCCATTGATGTTATTCAATGTGTTGATTAGTTTGATATTGAATCATGAAGCTGAGATAAAAATAATGTTATGATATTTAATTAAAAAACCTATGTATATTTGAAAACCATTAACAAAATCTTATAAGTACATTAACCCTCATGAGAAGAGAAAAAGACTAGAGGTTTTGAACATTATTCCTCTAGATATTATTGTTAGTGAGGAAGCAATATTGAAGAATGAACTCAAATAGAAAGCCAAAATAATTGAAAGTTTGAAGAAAGAGTTTGAAAACTAATGGAGTGAAGAGTAAAATAAACATGTTGTTGAGATAGAGAAATATAAAACAAAAGAGGAAAAAATGAAAAAAAAATCATTGCTAAGAAAGATAAACCATTGAAGATCAAAAGAGTTGAAAAGATTAAAACACTAACAACTAGAAGAGGTAAAAGGTAGAAGAATCTAAATTTTGTAAGGGATTGTTACACCTAAATATTGTCACCATCATTTTCATGATATTGGTACTTAAATGTTTGTCTCAATCCCTCCAAGTGTGGATTACCAAAACTGGTTGGAAGAATATTTTCCTTTGTGGTTTTCCATATATTAAAGCACCACCGCACATTACCCATTGACAAGAGGTTCCCGACATCCCCAATGCACCTTGCACACTACCAAAGTGTGGTTCTTCCCATGTTTGCTTTAATACAACATGAGGTTCCCCTTGACTAATGCCTATGTACCTCTTGCAGAGTGCGGTGCCCTTCACAAAACACAAAAAGAGGAGATTTCAAGAAGTTTCTAGAAGAAACCCTAGTGGAACCTCATCCCAATTGACTTGAATAGGTGTAACTCAAATTCCTCTACCTTTGGGATGATCCATTAACATTCTCCGTAAATCTTCAACCTATCCTATCCTCTTTGGCCTGTAAATATACCCTCACTCCTCATGGTTGAAGGAGGAAGAAAGGATTGAGAGCACCCAAATGTTGGCCAAATAGTGTTGGAATTTCGATGCATTGAAGTTAGGTGAGGCTTAGAGGTAAAGTTTCCATTGGAAGGTATTCTCAACATTAAGGCTTGGTTGTAATTCTTTCCTATTCAATTTAATACAAATATGTTCTCTCTTTCCCATAGATAATGTATGTATCATGTTATGTTATCTATTGTTTTTCTCCTTGATCATTAACATGTGATTATCTTATTATCTCGCTACTTTAACCTTTTTTGCTTATTATCGTGTGTCTGTTGCAGGTATCCTCTTATACACAACTTGGATCACAAAGAACATTCAAGAGACCAAAGATGACCTTCGAGTAAGGTATGAGATATCAATATCCAATTATTTGATATACTAGGGGAAGATTGCATAACTGTTCTTTCTTGGGTCTCTGATACCACAATTTGTCTTCCTGCAAAGTGTGGCACCACCGCATTTCTCCCCCAAATAGAAAGTGGTGTTGCCACTCTGAATCTATATGTAAATTGCAGTGGGACACTACTACCACCCTAGTGTTAGTCTGCAAGCTACGTTGCCAGGTAAGTACTTTGTATTCCAGTTTGAAATTTGATTTTTTGATGCATTTTTAGTTTTAAGAAGTATAGTCTGAGTGCCAGATGGAATTTTGATTTCCATATCTGTTTCTTTCACTTTTTGGAGTGTTTTTGGCTTACTTTTTCAGAAAAATGAATCGTATACTCTGTAGTCTCTTAGATTTATATTCTTTTTGTATTCAAAGAAGAGTTTATGTTTCTTGCATGGGATTTTACATTTTCTTATTTGATTGAAACCTCTTGCTCATTTATGTAGATAGTATTCATCAGAATAGGAAAATTTGTATTTCATTTTCATGTGCATGTATTGGTTTTGGTTTGAGTTCTTTGGAATTTGAGCAATAAATTGTGTGGGTAATTGAAAGAGTGTTTATATTTTAATCTTTGTTTCAGGAAAAGAAAATATCTCTCTCCTTTCCATAGATAATTTTCATTGAATGGAAAAGACTGCATCTCATATAGTTCACACGTGATATGGGGAATTTTCTGCACCTCATTAGTCCACTTAATTGTACAAGATAAAATTAAGCACTAGTTTAATTTTAAAATATTTAGCAACTTGTGTGTTAGGTTAGAGACGTGTTTCGATGTCTTTAAGCGTAGGAGTTGTTGTTATCTACTTGCACTGTATCCTGGGGACTGTGTGTTTCTTCCATGTACATGTTGATATATCAACTGACCTTTCACATACCCTTGAGGTATATATAAAGGTACTTCATGTACTCAACGGTATATCGGAAGGCCCCTTTCGTACGATTGTCCATTAGAGAACACTTCTATAGATTTGAGCTCCGACGTACCTTGTGTATGTCAGGAGACACCATTAGGGACCTTGTGACCATCTAATCAAATCCTTTTTTGTCATATTATCATAGCAATACACTAAGAACAACACTCGGGGAGCTACTATGCATGTACCATTCAGGTAGTCGGGTGTTCAGGAAACTGTACAGTCTTGATCCTCCTTGTTGCGCTCTACTATTTGAACATGCGGTATATTGCAAGTTGTGATGGTTTGACAATCTCGTGAGGATCTTGAATCTTTATCCAATCCTTTCACATGTTTTCTTATTGCTTTAGATTGAGTAGCGCTTGTTGACGATATACTTAAAAGTATTAGAAAGAGAGATAGCTTTGTTATATATCTATGTCTATGCCTTATGGTTCTACCAACCAAGAGGTCCCTTCTCAAGGGGAACCTTTTTTTTTTCCTTCTCAAGGGGAACCTTTAATATTAATTTATTTTTATTTTATTGTTACATTTCCTTCCACTTAAGGGAAGCTTTGTCCTCAAACCTTATTTCACGACAATGATTATGTCTGATTTTTTACCTGTAATGTTATCTATCGATATTTTGTGTTTAGTCATTACGAATTTGATGAAACAAGGTGATACAAGTTATGAATTCCCCATAATAAATAACACATTGTCTCTGATGTGGATCTATGTATGGTTTTCTATTGACAGGCTTTGTCCCTGGTTCTATTTCGATTATGTGTTCGATTTTTCTGTTTGGTGGGGTTTTCATTGGTTTATGTCTGAGTATTAGTTACTTCCAAATTCATATCAATGGCATGTTCATGTTTAATGGAATTTTATTAAATTATGTCATCCATTCGGCAGATTTTTTGACCATGCATGTCAGCCATCCTAGTGAAGAAACATCTAGTGGTTTTTTAACTTGCAATTCCATCAATCAAGTCAATTACATGTTTCATGTTAGATGATGAGATATTCCCTAATCCTCTCCTTGTAAAAAGCCTCTTATTATAGACATAAAAAAATTATCTAAGAAGTAGGCTTAGAGACCCTTGACAATACCTAGGGGTTTGCACTCCTCAGTGACAAGTTCCCTCATAGCTAGTAATGAGTATACATCATCAATTCTTTCTCATTGATTCACTAAGGTGTTCAACATCAGATAATTTATTCACATAAAGTGATTTTATTGAGTAACTTTCCACCGTCTTCATCATTGATTGGTTTCCCTATGTTTGTTAACATTATACATTAATGGCCAGTAATCAAACAAATTTTCTATGTTTGACTACAGATCATTTATTCACATAGAAAAACTCATATAATTGGTAGGTTGGATTGAAGACCTTAGGACATTATGGAATCATCAACATATGTCATGACTACCCAAGTTTCACACATGATGGATACAATACAAAATCAAGTTGATATGTGATTCCATGTTGTTAGGATTTCTTTGATGTACATTGAGATGTACACCCACATGGTATTTTGGTGTCTACAATTTTCTTTGACATGGATCCACTATGTGTTTTTAATTTCCATGCTTAGTTTTATTTTAATTTTCCACATATACATATTGTAATCATTACAACTAACATTATTATAAATTGAGGATGGGTATGCCCACCTTGGGGGGGGGCGGGGGGTTTAAATATGATACTTTGGTTTATGTCTCATGATGTAACCAATAAACTTTGATTCACTCACAAGATATAAAAACCATGAAAACACATGAGAGTGGAAAAAATAACTATATTTTATTCATTCTCCATCCGAACTATTACAATGAAGGTTCAACTCCTTATAACTACTATCTGAGATTTTTGAAAATTGTTGATATTAGGAAATTCTCGCATGACTCAAAAATTGACCACTAACCAAGATATAACTAGAGAAACACTATTTTTCAAATCAATTTTCTAATTAGGTGCATAAAGTAAGAGATAAATGATAATTACAATTTTAAATAATCCTGCAAAAACACTAAAACCTCGATATGAGGCCTATATGAAGTAATTTTGCCCCAAAAATGTGTCGAAAAAAACTCAGATAAGAAGGATCTTATAGATCACTATAGTGAACAATTGGAAGTGCAACTTCCTATTAAATTTGATTCCAAATGAATAACCGAGTCAAAATTAGAACCCTCATAATTCCTTGCATCATTCAATTTTTTTACTATTTTTTTCAGATTTCAGAAATCCCTGCATCATTATCCTTTAGTTGAAAACAACGGAGCTCCTACAAGTTACTGCCTTCAAATTGTTTCCACATAACAAGATCTAGATTCAGTAATCCCGATATGTAATCCATTTACTCTCTGTTGGTGCTAAGCCTTCCCACTGAACCATATATCAATTTTATTGAATGTATTGAGTATGAGGGGTCTCCTTATTTAAACTATGCATAATGTTTTCCTTTTTCTTTCTTGGAATGACATGTTTCCAATCCATCTCTGCCTCATTGTCATACCTAGATCCTCCCCATGGAAGTTAGATAAATCATAAATGTTAAATACAGGGAAATATCAAGATCAATTGGTAAAAGACCTTATATGCATTGTCATTAATTTTCTTGAGAATCTTGCAAGGAAAAATTTTCTTATACTTCAATTTTTGGTAGGTTCCTCTACAAAATCATTATTTCCATAAATAAACCATCAATAAATCACCTTCATTGAATACCTGATGTTTTCGGTGCGAATCTTTTATAATATTATTATTCTCATTATTGTCCTGAAACTTTTGTCTCACTTATTGTTGTAACTGTTGAATCTGTTTTGGAAATGCTTACCCATCATCACCAATTCTATCCCCAAGAGGTAGCTGCACCAAATCTAGGACACCAATAGGGTTTCTACCATAAATGACCTAAAATGGAGATTTACCTGTAGATTTATTCACTAGAATATTGTCTACAAATTATTCTTAAAGTAAGGCTAAATCCCATTGTTTGGGCTTCTCTCTAACAATGCTCCATAATAGGTTTCCCAAAATCCTATTTACTACCTCAATTTTCCAATGTATTTGGGGTTTATTTGCACTGCTAAAATGTAATTTAATCCCCATTTTCTTCCTTAAATTCCCCCAGAAATGATTCGAGAATTGAATATCTCTATTAGAGGTAATAGTTTTTAGAACACCTTGCAATCTAACAATTTCTGGAAAAAAAAAACAATTCTTCCACCCTTGATGCATCGCTAGTTTGCGTGCAAGCTATGAAATGAGCCATTTTAGAGAAGCTATCAACAACCAAAAAAATAAGCTATTTACCTCGATGCGCATTTGGGATCCCCAACACAAATTCCATGCTCAGATATGTCCATGGGAATGTGGGAACTGGTAATGGCATGCACAACCATGTATTTTGTCACTGTCCTTTAGCCATTTGATAATTTCTATGCCACGCCACATACCTGGTTATGTATTTTTTCATCTTCAGCCAAACATGATTTTTTTTACCAAGGCTACCATCTTTATCCTTTCCAAAATGTCCTTCCAAGCCACTATTGTGAAGTTCTCTGATAATATTTTCCCTCATAGAACTAGTTGGAATACATAGTTGTTTTCCTTTAAAGAGATAACATATTGCATAAAATATTCACCCTAAATAAGATCCATGTTTTTGGTGATTGGATTCTTCAACTATTCCATAATCCCACAAAAATCGTTATCTGACGCATAAATTCCTACAATATAGAAAACCCACTTGATTTTCCATGGTTTTAAAAGAATAGCGTGGCGACTCATAGCATCTACAAACTGATTATGCCTTCTTGATTTGTGCTTAAAAAAAATGTGCATCCTTGTAAGAAGGAGACCTATTTTGCATGTCTATTGTCCAATTTATTTTGGTTATTTACATATTTTAATGCAATTGGATTAGTAAATAACACAAACTCTTTCTGCACTAAATAATTCCTCCAATGTCGCAATGCTTACACAATTGCATGAAACCCTACATCATATATATTGGATTAGTTCTTTCTTTCCTCATTCAAGTTTTTTCTAAAAAAGGCAATTGGTCTACTTTCTTGGTTAAGTACATCTCCAATGCCTACATGTGAGGCATCACAACCTACCTGAGACACTTTCTCAAAATATGGTAAGGATAAAATAGGTGCCTTAGTTTCCTTCAACTATAGAAAATTAAAACTTTCCTTAGCTTCATTGGTCCACTTGAATGTCATGCGTTTGGTGCAATCTGTTATGGGTGCTACATAACTGCTAAATTTTTTAATAAATTTTTGGTGAAAGGTGGCCAACCCATGAAACTTATTCACTTTCTTATGCTCCTAGGACTAGGCAACTCCAAAATTGCTATGGACTTATCTGAATCCATCTTGGCTCCTTCTGCTGAGATGGAAAAACTAAAAAACACCAAATTTTCTTGCAAAAACCTACATTTCTTTATGTTTTCATAAAGTTGATGTTTTCTCAACATATTCAATATAATATTTAAATGTTGCAAGTGGTCTTGTTTGTTGTTACTGAAAACTAGAATGTCACCAAAATAAATGACAACAAACTAACCAATATAAGGTTGACGCATAGTATTGATCAACAACATGAAGGTACTAGGCTCATTAGACAATTCTAATGGAATCACCATCCATTCATATAGTCCATTCGTGTTCTTGAAGGTCGTTTTCCATTCATCCCCTTCAAAAATGCAAATCTGGTGGTATCCACTTCGCAAAGCAATTTTACTAAAATATTTAGCTTTGGCTAGCACATCCAATATGTCGTCGAAGTGTGGTATAGGAAACCGATATTTCATGGTAATTTATTGATCTCTCTATGATCTATGCACATCCTCCACATATAATCTTTTTTGGAGTCAACAATGTTGGTACAACATAGGGGCTCATGCTTTCTATTACAAAACCTTTCTTTATAAGCTTTATTACTTACCGGTTGATCTCTGCATGTTGTGTAGGAATCATACTATAGGATTACTGGTTAGGTAAATATGATCTCGGGATTATATCAATGTGATGCTAAATATCCTTCTTTGGTGGAACACTGTCAGGTATTTCATCAGGGATAACATCAACATATTCTTCTAGTACCTTGGCTACTTCAGTAGGAATTAGCATGTCTTCCTCAAATCCTTTTCGCACTATTAATGCATAACGTAATCTTGTTTCCTTCATTTCCTTAACAAGCTCTCTTTCTGAAAACATATTCTCAACTTTCCCTTCCTCCTTAAAGGGAAATAAGACAACTTTTGATCCATCCTTCCAAAAGGTGTACGTATTTTTTCCCCTATCATGCGTGATTTTTTTGTCATATTGCCAAGGCCTTCCCAATAACATATGAAACACATCCATCAGGATGAAATCACACCGTACTTCATCTTTCTAAGTCTTACTGATGAAAAACTTGATCAAACATATTTTATTAATGGTGAGCTCATTCCCTTTTTGAACCATGCAATTTGGTAAGGATGGGGATGTGTTTCACTATATAATTTAAACTTATCTAGCATCTATTTGGAAACCATATTCTCAAAACTACCACTACCAATAATAACTTAACATATCTTTCCTCTGTAAGTGCACTTGGTTCGAAAAATATTTGTCCGAAGCCACGAATATTCATTTTTTGCTACTCTATCTTCGCTATTTTTCAAGAATCACCATTGACCTTTGTATCATGATATTTCCCCCCATATCAGGATGGAATTTAGATTAAAATCCATCTTCTTCATTCTCATATTATACCAAGTTTAAACTAGTCTTTTATCCTAGATTTGACTCGTGTATTTGATAATTTGAGCATTTAAATGCTCAATGACCCTCTACACCACACCTAAAAAACCAATAAGGTCTTACTCTACCACCACTATAACCTATACCCATGTGAAATCCTCTTCCTCATGGTTGTTTTGGGTTATCTTGTTGAGTATAATTTTCTTTCTCAGATCCTTGGGATGATTCACCTCTTCCATAATTAAAGCCACCCCGTGAGGCAGACGATGTTCCCCTCCTTGCACCTCTATTCCTTTGAGAAAATTGTCATTTTTGTTTTTCCTCATCCTTTAAGGCTAATTGGTATGCCTCTTCCATGCTATGAACCCTATTCATTCTCAATTCATCTTGAATATAAAATCTCAAACAATTCACATACCTTCCAGCTAGTTTCTCATCACTTTCCTGGTGATCCACACGAGTGCACAACTAATAAAACTCATGTCTGAATTCCTTCACGATGGATAGGTTTTGTTTCAAGTTCTAAAATATATGAAAATGTATGTGCTTAGGCAAAGGGAAAATAAAATATTGTAAAAGGGAAAAGAAAATATTGTATTCCATGTCTTTATTTTGCATTTTCCTTTTTTCGTTTAGTCTTTTTGCACATGATCCCACCAAATGATGGCGTGAACCTTGAACTTGGTGCATACAAATTTCATATTCTTTTCTTTTGTCATGGGGTAACATTAAAAAACATTTCCATGGAGTAAGCCAATCTATTATCTCCTCTAGTTTAAAACTTCCTACATAACATGAAACTTTCATTTTGATCCCATCATTTCTCGCTTCCAGAGACCTAAGCATCCTTTCTTCAAAAGGTATGCGCTCTACTTATTCTCCTTCATGTTCTATATATTGATCTACACCTCCTTGGTATGTCTCCTCATCAAACACTTATCTTCGTATTATCCGCTGATTAGCCAACATGTTTGTAATATCTTCTCCTTCCCTTCAGAGGTTTTCCATATCTCTATGCATTTGAGCAAGACCTGCCATTCCCCTTCCTCTCCCAACCATCTTTCTTCTCTGATACCAGATGATGTAGCCAATGAAATTTGATTCATTTACAAAATTTAAAAATAATGCAAATACATGAGAGTGGCAAAAATAACTATCTTTATTCTTTCTCTATTCTAACTATTACAATGAAGATTCAACCCCTTATAACTACTATATGAGATTTTTGAAATATGAGATTTTCGAAAATTGCTAATATTAGGAAAATTTTGCATGACTCTAAAAGTGACCACTAACTATGAACTAACTAGAGAAACACTAGTTCTCAACTCGCTTTTATGATTAGGTGCATAAGCTAACAGATAACTGATAATTATAATTTAAAAAAAATCCTGCAAAAACACTAAAACGCCAATTTGAGGCCTTATATGAAGGAATTTCGCCTCATAAAAGTGTCTGAAAGACTGATCACAATGATATTATTGATCATTTCTATGAACACTTTGAAATGCAACTTGTTATTAAATTTGAGCCCAAACAAATAACTGAGTCAAAAGTTATGACCCTCGAAATTCCCAGCATCATTCATTTTTTTTAATATTTTTTTATTTTTTTCCATAATTTGGAAATCCTTGCATCACTGCAGGTGTCTCTAACTCCAAATTCTATGAAATTTCCTTATCCCACTTTACAAATCCTCTGTTCATAATTCATTTTGACCATCATTATCTATTTTGACCTCATACATTAGGGGCCATTCTGTTTTATATATCTACTTTGATGTAAAAACACAAATACAAGGTACTCCTAATTAAAATCAGTGAAATATGTGAAGAATTCTAGATCCAAATCAATGTTTTACATCCTTTTACATACATTAATTTAATTTTCCACGAGGAACCACTTTCGTCCATAGAATTTCCACACATGAAATGCAACCAAATCCTTAAATCAGGGATGAAAGCTTGACAAAGAGAAAATCCATAATGAAATATAATGCATGGACAACAATTGTGTGTCATGCAGTACTCCTTATCCTTGGCCTTATTAGCTCCCTAAACGATAAATGAAGGATCCATGGGAAGGATGCATAGATAGAGAAAAGTGAGATCAAAGAAACCAAACATTAAAGGAATTCAGTGAAAGCTAAAGCAGTTCAAAGCTCATATTACTTTTGTTGAGATGCATAGGAATCTATAGTTGAGACCCAATAATTGTCATATTGACTCACTTGTAGAGCTTGACAAATAAATCACTAGGTAAGTAAAAACATTATTCACGAGAGTGTTTTTAAAGCTAAATACTACTAAATTTAAGAAAACAACTAAAAATGATGAAATTAAATTACTAGTTTAGTCACGGGATTAAAAAATGACCAGATAATAAGTGACACAAATTAAAATGACTAACAAAATGAAAATTTTTGGTCATGACTAGTTATACTATAACAAACCAATTATGTGCACTCTCGCTCTACCCCAACTCTCAATAATATAATATGAACTCTCTATAATATAATAATATTAACAAATTCTAAAAACTCAAATTGACATGGAGAGAAATAAAAAGTATGGAAAACTTTATTCTATGCAGAGAATGAGAACACTTTTTTTTTTTAAAAGAGGGATCCTTTTCTATTACTTACTAAGCCATAATCAAATATTTACATCCTCCTGACTCTAGAAATATGGAGTCAGGAAATAGTCTTGCATCCAAAAAAGAAAGACAAACAAAATTGACCATATGGTAAGTCTCGAGAGTGTGAGGGCTTCCCAGCCTCTGAACTATGGCATCCCCATTCTTCTACAAGACAAAAACAATAAGGTAAATACAAATACTAAGATAAAAATAGATAGAAATGAAAAGGACCCAGAGCGAGGTGAAGACTAGGGATTCATGGTGGATTCTTCCTCCCCTGTATCAACATTGCTAACGCCTATGGTCGCATTATTGGCTCCCTCATCCCCATTGTTTCTCTAACTACGCTGAAAAGGAGGCTCAGCCAACTGAAGTAGGCTCTTCATGTGTACCAGGATGCTTTCGACATCCTCTTTGAATGTGCCAACTGTGATTTTGACCAGTTCGGTGAAGCTCTCCCTCTCATTCATGGAGCACAAGAGGATGAATTTAAGGCATCAATTTTTGGACATGACCATCTCACGGCCAAGTTTTATCATGAGCTCCCCAAAGATCTTGTTCTGCATCGCAGCAATGTACTGACGAATGTACTTCGGCATCTCTTGATTGAATAGGGCTTCCCATTCCTCCTCCTCGTTACCACCTCCCTGAGTTGCCACGTTGTTTACACAATCTGAAATATGGTAGAGTGGCAATGCCTGTGCAAGCGCTTACATTTTCATCCTCTGCCTTTTGTGATAATTCTCACATGATATTCTCTCAAGCTCGCATGGTAACGATTCTCCCAGAAAAACTACAATATACTGAGTGTCATAAGCTCCCTCTGTTCCTTGCTCAAATAGTTGCTTGGATTCCGACATAGTATGACTCCAATGCAAGACCAGGTATGCCTTGTCATGGTAGAGGGATTTCCTAAGGTCCTGCCCTATGTAGTGTTCATAACATTTGAAGAGCCATTGAAATCCATTGCATAACACTAGATCTCTTTTTTGTAATACTTCCCACGCGAGGCCGCATGGATGATGTGCCTTTTGCTCCTTTTATTGCACCTACAATCCTCAATGCCAGCCCCATTTGTCTTATGAATGTGGTTAGGAATTGGAAAGGTCGAAATATGTCCCCTCATGCACCTGCCTGTGATCATGTCCTCCCTATGTCTCCTGTTGACCACTTGCATCCAATTTTCCATGGTCCTGAGAGGCTAATTGGATCCAAGTTTGTTATAGCTGATTTTACCACACATGGTTGATCACACTTCTATGGCCTTCCCTGTCCCTCTGCAGACTCTTTGGACCCCATGGACTATTTTTGTACCTTTGATGTTTCCAAGATCATCCCTAAAAACACTTGTTATTTTCTATACGCAACTTTTAATCCCTTTCTCACGTATATACATGGATATTACCCCTAAACCCATGTACATTGGGATATGTGCACACTACAACAAAACCCTATGATTATCATCCCTTTTAGCTTCCTTTTTAGCGTCCACTATCACTTTTAGTGTATTTTTCATCATTTTTTGGACAAAGTGGACGCTTTTCCATGGGATGGCACTTTTAATGGCATTATTTGCATCCCTTTTTAAAATTTGACGCTATTTTGGATGCTAATTAGCATCCCAAATAGCATCCCAATTAGAGTCCTTAGTAGCATCCCAATCAGCATCCCAATTAGCATCCCAATCAGCATCCCAATTAGCATCCCAATTTGTGTCCCTTTTTGATAGTTGGCGCTATTTTAGATGTTAATTAGCATCCCAATTAACATCCCAATTAGCATCCCAATTAACATCCCAATTAGCATCCCAATTAACATCCCATTTAGCATCCCAATTAGCATCCCCACTAGAATCCCAATTAGCGTTCCAATTAGAATCCTAATTAGCGTCCCTTTTTAAAAGTTGGCGTTATTTTGGATGCTAATTAGTATCCCAATTAGCGCCCCAATTAGCATCCCAATTAAAATCCCAATTAGCGTCCCAATTAACATCCCAATTAGCATCCCAAATATCATCCCTATTTAAAATTTGGCGCTATTTTGGACAATAATTAGTATCCCAATTAACATCCCAATTAGCGTCCCAATTAGCATCACAATTAGCATCCCAATGAATGTCCACAAAAGCATCCCATATAACTCCAATAATAGCCTCCAAAAAAACTACTTGAATAACATAGCACCATATATGAATCCAGGGTTAGCGACATGAATTGCGCCATGAATTCCGACAAGAAAAACATTCAACATAGATCCAAGTATAGAGCCAGGAAACACTAGACCTGGAGTTGATTTTCTAAATGCTAAGTACTACTGCTGAGATGATTTTCTAAATGTTAGTACTGTTGTTGAGTTCAATTCCCTTAAAATATAAGGTTTGACAATAATTGTCAACTAATATTCTACCTGAAATTTGGGGATATATGCCCCACTATTGCCATAAATATGGAGATGATTTCTTGGAATCCTACGACCCAAATATGCTTTGAATTGTTCAATATATGACCCAAATATGATTTTACATCCTATACTTTGATATTTGTCCTTCCTTTGTCCCTCCTTTGAATACCACCTGTTAAACGATTTCCTGGAAATGCATGATTTGACGCCCTTGAATATGGGGTTGATATTTATTGTTAATCTTCAAAATATGGGATTTGAATGCTGGTAATGTGGACCTGCTACTTTGATGGCTGGAGGATTCAACACCATAGAGTCCCAATGATATTTCCTTCTTCAAACATCTGTAAATCCCTGTTGTTATTATTACTCTTGATTACTAGATATTTTGTAATATACTCTATCACCTGTTCATAGTATTACATTTCTCAATATGCCATGAATTTTAAGACCCACTACTACGACAAAGGAATTTTCCTTGTTCAGATCATTACTAAGAGCTACTAGAGAATTCAACGTTCCAACACATAGGTATTGATAGGCTAAATATACAAGTGGAAAAATATCAAATGTATTTTTGATAACCATTCAATAAGGAATCGATGCCAATAGGATGGTTTCATATGTGAGAAGTAGAACTCTTGCATATTCCTTAACTATTAGCGGATTCCATTTCAAAGCTCCTCCTTCAGGTGTAGGATGCAAGAAATTCAACTCTATATTTTCACCTTCAAGTCTTCTCTGGCCTCCAATGACCCTAAGGTCATTTATACAGGTCTGAAATATAAGACCCCAACCCTTTATTGAGCTTGCCATTTTGGGCAGTTTTCCCAATATATTCCAAATATGGTATTCTTGTTATATTTCTTAACTTCATTTTGCTAGTGCTTGATTGCATAAAACTTGATTATTTATCATTACAACCAAGTATGTTGTTGGTTCACTGATTACGTCAAGCAGTTATACTATGTTGCATGTAGAATGCACTTTACTACTAAAGGGAACCATTTGAGACAACCATAACTTGTAAAGAAACTTGTTAAATATCATTGTGCATAAATATATTTTCAGATTCTAGTTTAGTGTAGATATCTTCTTCAAAATATGGTCATTTCCACAAATCTCACGATGACAAAGTGTATGCACAGAGTTAGAACACGTGTAGATGTTGAAGTGTGTGGGGCGGTGTTGGGACATGATTGTAGTTACTGGAATGTGCATATTAACCTCGAATGTGTGCACATAAGGTCTAAAATTGTGACATCCCGTGACATGGAGTCACACGTAAACAACAAGTATAGACTTGGGCACAAAATTGGTAGTGGTTTTTTTGATGAGATATATTTAGGCTTTGCTCCATTTTTTTATTTTATTCACTCAATGAGTAATTGTTTTGGTGATTCCATAAAATCTTAATTTATCAAGTCCCATAGACTTTGTATTCACCTGAGTTTGTCTAACAAGTGTTACATGTTATTTTTGATTGACATATTTTCTCTTTATCCATGACTCATGAGTGTCGCCATATGGAAATTTCATATCTTAGAACACCAATGGTTCTCAGTTCTTTATTACTTTTGCAGCAACACCTCATCTTGATGGGTATATACTTGATTCCATATCTATGATTTTTTGTATTCACCTAAGTTTGTCTGAGTAGCTTTACATGTTGGTTGTGATCGACATATTTTCTCTTTATCCATGACTCATGAGTGTCACCATATGGCAATTTCGTATTTTAAAAATATAAGATTCCTTTACCTTGAAATAATGGGTTATTTTCATTGGGTTCTAGACACCAGTGTATTTTTAACATTTGACCTTTTAATTCTGATAAATATTTGTAGGCATTTCTCTTCAGTCCAATTCAGTTGTTCTATATGCTACTAAGGGGGTGAGTTTAACATTTGTCTGACTAATGTGGATATCTTTCCTCTCCCCATCTATATTTTATGTTTTACTCTCTTATGATTAATGTCCCTTTTCTTTTTATCTGCAGCAAGCATGTCTTATTTGGAAGAGTTGTTGAGGGAATATATGTACTGAAGAAAATTGAGTGATTATCAATTGCAGATCAAGGAAGACCTATTGTTCCATTTAAGATTTATAATTGTGGTGAAATATTTCCAGGAAAAGATAACATTATAGTTGTAGTTGATGAAGGTACATTTATCTCTTATGTTGTAAGCATCATGATATGCCATTGTTGAATTTTTAACTGACCATAAATGTTATATTGTTGTATATATATTATTTCATATAGTTTGGTGTTGTATAATTGTACATTCTGCACTTTTTGTCTTGTTAATATAATAAATGGAATTTTCTCTCCAAGGAGTCCCAGCAGGAGCCCTCATAAGAGTTTGAGTAGAAGCCCTAGAAGAAGCTTGCAAAGAATCCCAAGAAGGAGCTTGAGCAGAAGCCAGAGTGAGAGTCCTAATAAAATATCAAGCAAAATCCTGAGTAGAAGTCCCAGAAGGGTATTGAGGAGAAGTCCTCGAATGAGTTTGAGTAAGAGCCCAAGTGTGTGATTTCTCGCATGGTTGTAAGAAGGACCCCAAGTCGCAAGGATTTAAGTAGGATCCCAAGTGTGATTGCTCGCGTGCCTTTAAGCAGGAGTCCATGAAGTAGTTTCAGTAGGAATTTATGAAAAAACCTAGCTCAAAGTCCTTTGAAAATTTGAAGAGGGCCTTCAAGAAGAAGGTTTTGAAGAGGATCAAGTCATAGTCCTATTGTTGATAAGAGTACACTTCCCCATCCTAATCAAAATCATATCGTTGCAAAAATTCCTAGCCTATAGGGCACACCTAAAAATGTGAGAAGAGGTTGTGGATTCAACCAGCATTACTCTTATGCTTGACATTATCATACACCATCTCTAGATCTCTCTTCCCAAAGGTCTCATCACCTCAGTGAAAGGAATATTCCTGAAAGGGACAAATTTGTATGCATTCATAAAGCCTCATTAAATTTCCAAAGCTGGAAGGAATTTCTAACAGAATAATTTTATATTGATGTGGTAGATATTCAAGTTTTAGGATTTATTTCGAGCGATTTCCACCAAGACATTGCAAAAACACACCAAGAGGCAAGACTCCTCCAATGTCAGAAAGCATTATATTTGGTGCAGTGCTTGAAGAAATATGTTTTGAATATGCTTTTAGCAACCTCTTTTATAAACACTATTGGCTATTTGGTATCTTTGAAACACTATCCAAATCATCGTAGTTAAGTGTTTCCACATCAGCCATATAATCAAAGTTAACGTGTCAACAACATCACAAGATGGCCAAGAGTTGGTGATATGGTTCCTTCCAACAATTAGTTTTCTCTAAGATCTAAAACCTTAGTTAAAATGCCTATTTTCGAAGGATTCATCTATTAGGTGTATAAGAAGATGAACCTAAAGGTCCATGAAACTTGTAGGGAGCTCCTTTTCCAATAAACATACAATTTCTGCAATTTCGTTCTTCCATCTTCATAATTCACTCTCATGGATCTCCTTGGAGGACACACACCTAATATAATATTGGTGAATTAGTATGAACAACTACTAACATTAAAAATGCAATGTATTATAGCTTTCTCTTACATGCATAAAAATTTGAAGCCACATACCTTGTAAATGCTAATGATCGACTTACATATCTTAGTAACTACATATTTAAGAGTATAACTAAATAAAGAGGAGGTATTTGTACATACCACACATGCCATTATAACCATTGAATAATGTTTTGTATGCCTCAACTCGATGGTATGGAAGTCGACCTGGACATTAATTGACCTGGAAAGCTGACAGAGCATGTTACAAGAACACAACCAACTAAGAAGACTAAATGCAAGGATGAGTGGCATATTAGCCACACGTAAGAATGTTATTGGTTGATAGCAATATTAGGTGCATGTCGGTGGAATTTGGGCATAGGTAATTATAGTCTCCTACAATTTTGTAAATGATCCTTAGGCCTTTTGGCCTTTTAGGAAGAAAAAAGGTAAATATATAAAGGGACAAACATTGGGAGTTAACTAGTTATATAGTTGATTGAATGGTTCTCTTAGAAAAGACAGGATCAATGTTTCAATATTGGGGAAGAGGCATTACCCATGATTCAAGTGAAGCACCTGAAATTGTAGAGAGGGAAATATTTGAGGAGACCAAAAACAACAAAATATTAGTTGTTGAGTGTATCATAGTAAAGGAAATAAGGTATACACCCTATAGTTGTTGAGTTTGACATGATTATAAGCTCTAGTTGAGATCTCTGTAATATCTATTTTTCCCTAAAAAATCAGAGATTTGAGAAATCCATTTCAGGTTAGAGCTTTCCCAAACCAAGTTTCTCTAGGAAAAATCTTAGTGTCTAATAGTGTATTTTCCCATTGCATTGTTTAATCTAAATAAATAATTATAGTTATCAACACTATTTAAATAAAAACAAAAGCAAGAACTAATCAAAGAACATAGGGTTTGCGTTAGTGAACTGAGACCAATGAAAAGAACAAAAAAGACCTCCTAATGGTTTGAGGGAAAACAATATACTCAAAGGAATGGACTTTAGCACTTATGATTTCTATGCTAAAATTTGTCGGAGTCCTCGTGGTAATCCTAGGACATAGTTTGTATCGTTAATGTTTGGTGCAGGAACTATATGGTGGGTTTGTGTAAGGGTAACATAAATTGCAAATTATATACATTATCAAGTCATTTAGGGAACATTCTTAACATATTATGTAAAAAGAATCAAGTTCAAGATGAGAAAAGGTTTTCTAAGCTCTAACTTATGATTGTAATATATATGATGCAATACAAGTTATTCCAGAAGTCATTACTAAAGTGACATATCTATTTTGTGACATTTTAGTGAGAATTAATAATTTTTGTATTGTATTATTAGGTAAAGATCCACATTATGTAAAGATCCAAATGGGAATGGATGTCCTAATTAAGTAAAGATCCAAATGTGAATGTATATCCTAATTATGGATTTAGATAGACTATATTGGATTACACACATGGTGGCAATACTACCTTTTTTAGAGGAATCTCAAATATTTTCCTCTTTTGTAATAGCTATGGGGATGATCCAGACACATAGGATCAAAAAAGATTACCTCCAAGGATGGGCTAAGGATATAATAGATAGTATCTCCTACATGTCATAGGAAAGAGGGAGGATTTAACATTCAAAAGGGTAGAGGAGGAGAAGGAAAAGTAAAGCGATCATAGAGTTATGGATAAGGAAGCCCTGGATTGCATAACACTTTTTCTATTTTGGCAATGTATTTTAGATGTATATCATTTTCACAACCTTTCAAACTTTTCTTTTGAATTTTGATGACAATTAATGTACTTATGAACTTGATTATATATATCCATGAGTTTGTCATGATAATTTTGGTTCTTTATGGGAGATAATGTGTAAAAATGTATGATGTTTTACTTGCTTTGAAAGAACATTTTTATTTATGATGGATATATATCGAATGAATGCATGCTTAAAATCACATAAGGCAGCATAGAGCATGGAAATCCTTGAATGTGTGAATCTCATCAAGAGAAGGAGGGATATCTACCTTATATTTAAGGGAAGGTTGAGGAGTGAATTCAATGTAAGGAAGATCAAAGTGAATAATATTGCAAGGCAAAGTGAAGGAGGAGCAAAAGGAGGAACGTAAGGAGGACAAGGAGGTTTGACTTATGGAGAAGGAACCCAAACAATGAAAAGAACCATAGAAGAGTAAATTAATGATACAAAGGGTTTTGTTAGAGATGTATATTACCACAACATATAGATACTAATGTTAGATTGTTCTTAACCACAACGGTCTTTCCATTGGTGAAATACAATCTCACCCAAAAATATGCATATAATCACCATAATCCCATTCAACCATGAACAACTTAGAATAATGTTGCAATAAACCCTTACATCTATGAGAAAATAATCGAGTTGATACCATTTTAGAACCAAGCGTTTGCGCAAGATCTACTACCTAGCAGGCTTAGTCCAATACGTTTCGTGAAATGGGGTTTTTAAACTTTTGGTTTAATTAGGCTCCAAGTTTAGTTGAAACGAGGTTTTATCATTAGTTTGAGGGTGATTTTTCTCTAGTTGCTGCAGAAAAGCTTTTGAAGATGGAGCGACCCTAGCATGCTTACTCCAATATGTTGCGCGAAATGGGGTTTTCAAACTTTTGGTTTAATTAGGCTCCAAGTTTAGCTGAAATGGGGTTTTATCACTAGTTTGAGGGTGATTTTGCTCTGGTTGCTGCAGAAAATATTTTGAAGATGGAGCGACCCTAGCAGGCTTAGTCCAATGAAATGGTGTTTTCAAAATTTTGGTTTAATTAGGCTCCAAGTTTAGCTAAAACGGGGTTTTATCACTAGTTTGAGGGTGATTTTACTCTGGTTACTGTAGAAAAGCTTTTGAACATGGAGCAACCCTAGCAGGCTTAGTCCAATGAAATGGGGTTTTCAAACTTTTGGTTTAATTAGGCTCCAAGTTTAGCTGAAATGGGGTTTTATCACTAGTTTGAGGTGATTTTGCTTTGGTTGCTGCATAAAATATTTTGAAGATGGAGCGACCCTAGCAGGCTTAGTCCAACACATTTCACGAAATGGGGTTTTTAAACTTTTGGTTTAATTAGGCTCTAAGTTTAGCTGAAATGGGGTTTTATCACTAGTTTGAGGGTGATTTTGCTCTGGTTGCTGCAGAAAATATTTTGAATATGGAGCGAAGGAGAGTAGTAGCGTGTTTCGTAGTTTTGATGTATTTTTTCTCTTCTATTTCTTGTGATAATGATGGACTTGTAAGGATTGGGCTGGAGAAGAAATCATTGGATATTAAAACCCTGCATGTTGCTAAGGCTTTGATGCGTAAGGGTTGTCATGCTAACGCACTCGTTCAGAAGTTTGGTCTATAGGGGGGTCCGAGTTTTGAGTCTAACAAGGGCGATTATGTGTCATTGAAGGATTACTTGGATGCCCAGTGTTTCATAGTTTTGATGTATTTTTTCTCTTCTGTTTCTTGTGATAATGATGGACTTGTAAGGATTGGGATGAAGAAGAAATCACTGGATCTTAAAACCCAGCGTGTTGCTAAGGATTCAATGCGTAGATATTGTTATGATGACACACTCGTTCAGATGTTTGGTCTCTAGGGGGTTCTGAGTTTTGATTCTAATGAGGGAGATTATGTGTCATTGAAGAATTTCTTGGACACCCAGTATTTTGGAGAGATTAGAATTGGAACCCTAGCTCAAAAATTTACTGTCGTGTTTGATACCGGGAGCTAAAATCCTTAGGTATCGTTGTCTAAATGTTACTTCTCCGTAAATATTCTATTCCATAAGTTGATTATTCCGTATTGTCTGTTTGGGTTGGTTAAGGTTTAAATTTAGTGATTTCATCAATTTAGAAGCAGTTCAGTGAGCTTAGGCTTTCCGATATTTTCTTTTTGATATGTACTGTTAATTTGGGTGTAGGGCTTAGGTTAGTATGTATATTATTTTTCAACATAGTTTCCTAAAATAGTGGGTTTCGTTACATGTCTGAAAGAATGGCTTAAATTTGGATTAATTTGGCCAACTTTTCGGTACCCTTGTGCAGTAGGCTTGCTATTTCCATTCAAAGTACAAGTCATCTGAGTCAAGCAATGGTACAATATCTAGGTATTTATCTCAAGATGATGTCACAGTTGGGGATATTGTTGTGAAATACTAGGTTGGAAAATTGTTATTTCAAAAATATCCAGCAAGTTCAAGTTTTTTTTCCCCTAGATTATTTTGAAAGTTATGTGGTCAGTTTTTTTGGCACAGGGTTTTATTGTGACAGCACGTGATCCAAGTCTAACCTTTTTACTAGCCAAGTTTGATGGTTTTCTTGGGCTTGGATTTCAAGAAATTGTAGTTAACAAGGTTGTTCTATTCTAGTGAGTATTTTCTTTGAGTGATCCATGAACCACCTTAGATTCTCCTTAAAAAATATGTAATTTTGTTATCTTTTTTTTGGTATTTTTTTAAATAAAGGAAACCTTCATTAAGATACAAGATTTTTTTTTAGACAGATGTATAGTGGGGGATTTTAACATTATCATGGAAATCCACTCCAACAGGGATTATGAAGCTTGTCTTTTAAAACAGTCCATATGTAATTTTGTTATCTTTTTTTGGTATTTTTTTAAATAAAGAAAACCTTCATTAATATACATGAATTTTTTTTCAGACAGATGTATAGTGGGGGATTTTAACATTATCATGGGAACCCACTCCAATAGGGATTAGGAAGCTTGTCTTTTAAAATATTCCATAGCTTCATAATTTCTAAACATAAACATGGCCTTTCAGATTTACTAGATTTCCTTGAGTAATAAAGTTCTAGCAGCTATATTTTTGTGTGAAAACTAACATGATAATCACTATGAGCTAGATTACTATTGTGACTTTGTCCATATAAACTATAAACTTAAAGTACACAGAGGTCAAGCTTCAAAGGGAGTTAGATAGGTTTACAGTTTCCTATCCTTTCGCAACCATGCATGTGATAAAAATGATTGGAAAACAATAAGAGAGGTGCATAACTAGTTCTTCTATTCCTTCATCTCCTACCTTGTATGATGCTCAAAAATTCAACACTTAAAGCTATAGGGGTTGTTTGATGTCACAACGCAATTTAACACTAAGTCATTAAGATACAAAGAAAAAATCATTTATTTTGTCCTTAAAGTTATTCTCCTTTGGCATGTCAACATCATAAGAGAAGCCTAACTTGCTCGTTTACAATCGAATAGGTTAGTTGGGGTAGATAATGCACCTATTCACAGTGATTTCTATAAATCTTTATCCTATTTATTAGAATTTGATTTTTGAATTTATGGTAAACTAGTTAACATAAAGCCATGTTTGTGTACCAAAATCAACAAAATAGCATTAAGCAGAAGCAGAGGACTTTCCTTTTGTCATTTTCCAGCTTTCTGTGAAATATTGTATGTTTGGAGAGAATTATAGACTTGGGGCTTAGTCATTTATCTAGTTACAGAACTTATGAATTCAATCCAACCCAAAGAAAGTATGTCATACAGGAAAATATTCAAAAATCTTGTCAGTGCTTCAACAAATGCTGAAACTAATGAGGAACAAGTTTCCACAAATATGACTTTAACATTAACCAGTTTGACATGGGAGACTTCTTCATTGATGATCAATCAACAGGTCTGCATAAAATCCATATTCTTCAATTGGGCACATGATTTCTTCTTAAGGAATCTTATGAAAATATTGATTGCATTTTATGAACACTTAACTGCAGGTTTTTGTGCTCGAGGTTCTGTTGCTATTGCATATTCTAGAACTTGTTTGCTGGCTGGCCCATCGATAAAGCTTGCGAAATTTTGATCTTTTGGAATTTTCATGTACAAGTTAGTGGTTTTTTCTAGGTCTGTGCACGATAAAAGAATATAAACCACAAGGTTGTGGCACATATGATGCTTGTATGCTCAAGCAATCATCGAATGGTCAATAATGCTCATTTGATAAATTGATATGCTATCTTTGTAGTTTGAAAGATATATAGTTGAACCGATTTCAAGAATTTTCTCAATATCAAGGACCTGTGGGAGATAATTTTCTTTTTTGGTTTTATTATGTTATTTAAGCCAAGCATGTTTAGCTGCTGTTGTAATTTGATATACAATACGGGCTCTTCACTATGTTGCTTCTATGCATTGTTTTGCTAAACTTCCACCCTCGCAATATATACAATGCTTTAGAGACCATGTGTTTCATTTATACTGAGCTTCCTCATAATCTGTATTTATGATGTGAAAATATATGTGATGTTCATGAATGTTGTTCTATAATCAATGTCAATCATGTTTTCTATGATTTTCAAGGGAATTGTGATACAAATCAACAATGCTCCATAGATCTTGAGGATTGTATGGTGTTCAAAGAGCTACCAATCCCCCACTCTGGTATCAGGGCTTAATTGTAGGAATTCTCTTAATATTATAAAGACTAGGGGAATCATGTAAAAGAGTGTATATAATAGACATATACCTCTTTACAAAATCATTTTTACCTTCATTGTTTGGTTGCTTCCTAACCATAGGAGTCCATTCACTAACTGACAACATTGCTCTTGAACTATCCATTGTCTGAATCCCAAGATCTTCAAAATATGGATAGGAAAGACATGAAGAAACAAGGAGAATAAATGACCTAGGATAGGATACCAAGGGGACCTTTCTTGGGCACTAGAGTCCTAGACATCAAATGAGGAAAGACATTCACATACCTAGACATAGGAAAGGGTTAAAAAAGGAAAGACTATTAGCACAAGTAATCCATCTTGAGAATATGATAAGCCTCATAGTCAACTTCAAGCATTGAGCAAATGGATTACTAAGTGTGAAATCCATACACTACACCTAGGTTGAGGGGAACCATAAATAGTCTTAGTGTTGGAAGGGTGCAATTCAATGTGTTTCATAATTGAGGTAAGGGAATAATTATTTGAAGCAAGATGAGGATCAAGGTTTTGGCTTGGTTCTTTGGAAGTATGCCTCCCTGCTTAAGTAGAAACCCTATGGGGCTTGTTGTTCTTTCGGAAGATTGTTGCAGGTCAGAATAGGTAAGAACCAGAGCATAACAAAGAGCCATGAAATTAAAGGCATGGCCCATTAAAATAATTAAATACTCAAAAAATACTTACTTGAGTGATGTTCTTCCAAAGTACTTGAGAAGGGGTAAATCTCTATACTTTACCATATTTTTACAGTTCATAGGTTGCATGGAAGCTAATATAAACTGCCTTGCAAACATATTGGTAAGGAGTGCCAAGGACTGTGTCAATACAAACAAGTCGGGTGTTTGTTATACAAAAAAATCATAAATTCAACCACATGCAAGGTGGCATTAGGTTTTGAAGAAAAATACTAAAGTCAAACAATGGTAACCCTTCAAGTTTTTGTTCTTCCATGCTTTCTTTTTGGATAAAAAGGCTTTAGTTTTACAATTGGGTAGCTATGAAGAATTTACTTTCAAATGTTGTTGTGTATGCACCCTTAGAGTTTCTGCTATGAAAGAATAACTTCTTCAATGAAAACCAAAAGATACCATGTAATGAGAACAAAGACCTCACTAGGGATTATTGGAGAACAAAAAGATATCCCTCGGCTCATGAGATAATCCCACCAATGAAATAACTTGGCACAAAGAAATCCTGTCAGTTTAGAGAAAAAATCTCTAGTAAAGCCCTTGGGAAAGTTCTTTTCTTCTGGGATAAATCAGAGAAGGTTACAAGGGTACTCTTTGTAGGGTTATCTAAGCATGCAAATATGAGTTTATCTGATCCAAAACCTACCCTAAACTACTAGAAGTAAACAAAATTGATTACAACCATTAATTAGTGTTCACAACATTTGTGTCCAGAATATGAATCATTTAGTACATTTATATGAATTATGCCATGTAATGGCACATTATAGTATGTTCTGGGAGTATGTTAATGGAAATACTGTAAACCCACTTTTGATGGCATGATTGGTAATTTACACCATGCTAATTCTAGTAGCCTGATTGAAATTACTACAATGTCAAAAGATTTTGGTTTATAAAGTTCCTTTAGTTGATACCAAAACAAGCATATCCCACCAACATAGAAATTCAGAAACATATTTTCTCACTTTGCTGTTTTGAAGGAAATATTGGCACATAGAGCTTAAATTTAAGAAAACATCAACTCCTTCACAAAGCAGAGTACGATTTTTATCTCAAATTACATTTCATTATATCTGATATTATAAGTAGTAGTTATGTATGTGTTTTCCAGAGTCTGACTGAATCCACTTAGATATTTGTGCAACAGCAAGCTAAAGCATTCTATCACAATGATAGTATGTCAAAACTGCTTTCTCTAATGCTATATTTAAACTATAAGCTCTCACTCGATCATTTACATTATATTTTATGCATGATTTCACTTCAATAACTTTATATAGTTCGAATTTAGTATTAATGTAACATAAAAATTTCACAATTTTAAATTTTATTGTGATCATGGGAACAACAATCAACAGTCATGTGATATTTCAAACGTAAAGGGGGGAATACATATCTTGTAAATTTATTTTCAAATCCTTTCTCTTACCTCAATGCAATAATAGTCCTCAATTCAAAGAGAAGTTTAGCTGTAAGACAATATAAATTGTCACATTAATGAAGAGCACAAGCAATCTAAATTGTACATCTAAATTGGGCCAAATTCTCTTCAGATAATCTCAATGTTTCTGAGATGATCATCTTAATCAGTCAAAGTTAGGTCTCAAATATCTGTGATCTATGTACAGATAAAAAGAACAGTGAGGTTCTCAGCTTCAGCTAGAAATTTAGTAAGCATGTCCCAATTCCATTTCCCTTGCTATTAGATGCTCTTAGATCCCTAGAATCTTGTTTTGAAGAATACAAAAATAGTAACATGTCCCCTTGAAATGACATAGACAAGAAATATTCAAAAGTCAAAGCTCAACTTTCATATGCCTTGTAGGTAAAAATCCTGCAAGAAAATATATTCATATACCCCTGCAACAATTTTTATATATATTTTCTATTGTAAAACAACAAAGTAGGAAAAGGAAACCTTATCAATATTTTCAATGGAATCCCTGTTATTTCAAAGGAGAGGGTTTGTTTTAATCCATTGCTATGTCAATTGCATTTTGGAACTCATCATCCCAGACATGTGACATCTACAACAATTGAATATTCAAGGAAGTGGAACTCAGTGCTAATGACTGAATACTGTGTATTGAATAAAAAGAATGGATCTCTATACAAGATGAATGTCTCTATTTAATAGCATTTTAAATTGCATGCTACCTAAAAAGTAGGATCCACATAGCCATTCATGCATGTAAATTGTGAATTCATCATCCCTCTGATCGCAACTTCTTTCCTGTCTGCTCTACATTACAAGCCATGTTGCAAGGGGTCTTTTATGACTGGTTAATCTGAGAAGCAACTGTAGTTGTGTCAGGAGAAAAAATCTTACTTATTGATGAGCAATGTGGCTACAACACCTTAATTAAGCCACACAACTGAATGAGAATACATTTGTTTTAACTTTTAATTGCAAATTGTAATATACACATTTTGACCAATGAATGCAAAACAATGGCTAATAAATACTAAAAATAATAAATAGTGAATCCAAACATGGCTACAATCTACAAAAGGGAAAAAATTTGTACAGAGAAAACAAAATAATAAGGAACTACTGTGCAGAATTAGAGACTAACAAAATATCCTCAATCTCAATAGCTTCATCTGTGACAGAATTCCTAATATACTGTTAAGGATCCTAAATTTGAATGGCTATCCAGCTCTTAGCATATCATATGATGTGTGCTTGGTTGCAATCTAACCACTAAATAACTTGTTCCTTTGGCCATCTATAGATAGATTTCACAAATTCCAGGTTTGACATTCTTCAAGAACGCATTCCAACATTGAGAAAAAAGAGCATTTTACCTTCTCAGTAGATTAAAAAACTTAAATCTATAGTAAGATAACCTCCTTCCATATTATAGTCTAGATATGGATTAACAGTTGCAAATTTCATAGAGAGGAACTACCCCAATTGAGGAAATGGAAATGCTACACTTGCATAATGCAACTTATAAAAGCTAGAAGGTGTTTGTGCATGTGCCGTCTGAAATATGTGCTCATGAAGTTGAGGAAATAGGTATGCTATATAGTTATTTCTTCTCTGTTCTAGATTGCTGCCACATTTTCATTATGGAATTAATTTGGCTGCAACACTTTTCTTCACATGGAATATGGCAGTTCTAGCTAATGTAGAGTTGTGGCTTCATTAGCCATGTATATAAAATATGGTTTGCATAGTATGCTATCTGATTTGTTTTCAATTGTCCTTCTCCCAATGTTTCAAATCATGCCTAGTTTTCCAAAGAAAAATATAAAAATACAGCCTCATCCTATACTCTTTGGCCCCATGAATATGCTTATATCCAATGATGCTGGGGATCATGTAGATCTACCAGTGCAAGCACTACGAAATCACCCTGGCAAGTGAATAAACATTATGAATTGGCATCACAATATATCTTAACCATTTGTCCTTGTCGATACTTATTAGCTTGATGGAAGAAGGAACTTTGCTCATCCCATGGTGGATAGGATCCATGTGAAGCACCAACTATTGGGTTGACCATCCTCTTTTGATTCTCCTTATTTCTCCACTTATACATAGCTCTAGGATGATCATGATTATCTACTATATCCTTGGCATCCACACTAAGATAATTGTTGTTGATAGGTCTCATATAATGGCACACTTACTATTGCTAGGGAATAGTTATTTTTGCAATCTCATTAAGCCAATTTCTTGAGTTTTGTTCAAAATTCATAGAAAATGTTTATAGATTTCATAACCTTCTTGATCATATATTGTGAACTTATTCAATCTATCATCCTTTGCCAACCATTAGATACTCAAAGTTGTGTATTGATCATTTTTACCATTATAGAGGACTATGTAAGTTAGGTTCCCAAATTCTTAAAGGGTGTTAACTCAATGGAAGAGCGCCTACCTTACAAGTAGGAGGTCGGTGGTTCGATTCCTCCATGCCCTAATGATATTATAATATCGGTTAAAACAACTAAATTAGTAAGCACAAAATAACATATAAGTGACCAAACAAAATGACCAAAATTTGTATATAAAATTACTAAAAACGACTAAATTAATGACCAAAAAATGAGAGATGCGAAACTAGGCATTAAAAAGGATGCAACATGTGTCGCTAATGATGAATCCAAACATGGTGTTGATATGGTAGCAAAATAAAATGCAAAACTAGGCATTAAAAAGGATGCAACTCATGGTGCTAATGATGAAGCCAAACATGACGTTGATATGGTAGAAAAATAAGACGTTTATTTGGATGCAAAACATGGCGCTACATAGGAAGCAAAATATGGTGGAATAATAGAAGAAATATTTGGCGTCATTTTGGTAGAAAAACACGATACAAAAAAAGAAGCAAAAATTGGTGCAAATTTGGAAGCGAAAATTGACACATATTTGGAAGTAAAACATGGTGCAAAATGGGATGCTAAAGTGGTAGCAAAAATGGATGCAATTTTGGATGCTAATTTGGAGGCTAACATGGTGCTATTAAGGATGCAAATATGATGTTAACAGGGATGTCATTTAAGAATCAAAAGCAAACAATCGCTAGGAAGAAAAATAGGACGTTATTTAGGAAGAAAACCTAGACATTGTTTAGGAAGCAAAGTTGGACGCTATTTTGGACATCATATATGATGCTATCTAAGAAGCAAAAAAAGACATTTTTTGAGACGCTTTAAGTTTTGTCCATGACGCGTCCCAATTAGCATCTAGTTTGACCACTCAATGTAAAGAAAAAATTTACTAAAAAGGGACGCTAAATGGGACGCTAATTCCAGAATTTGTTGTAGTGGCCAAAGGCCAAACATTTTTGGAGTTTTCCTTGATGTGGATTTGAGTCACTTGTCTCTTGGCCTTCCATATGCCTCGAGATTGCTTGGATTTTACCTTCCATTACCCCATTGAAGCACTATATAAGGAACCCTTTGGATACATTGAAAAGGAGAGGAATTGAAGAGCAAGAAAACTATAGTCCATTGTTGTCGTAGTTTGCTTATACTTGAGTCTGCATCCCTTTGTCCCTTGGAGAACTTTGTGTTCTTCCCAAGATTTCCTTTTCTTGTGAGCTTACTATAGAGAGATGGAGGATTGAGGTATTGAAGGCTCAAGTGGAAGACTCAGTTTCTCTAGTCCGCAGACATGCCGACAGAGGTTGTCACTTGTGTAATCCCTGATTTATTTAATAGAAATATCTTTTCCTATCCAATGATGTGTATTTAAATGAATATTGAATCCATGGATGTGTTTAATTGCTTATGTATCATTGATTATATATGCTAGAGTAGGCCTAACACTATATCATATAGCATGTTTTCCTTGTTTACTGTTGTTGAGAGTAAATTGCTAGCACAAGTGGGATTGAAAAAAGCTCAACAGGGATCTACTACAACCGTCCAGAATAAGGTATGTTTCGAGATCCTTTACTGTTAGATGTTGTATTTATCTTACATTGGGGAAGGGATTGATTTATGTGGTTTCTCTGTTTGTTGTGGTACACCCCAAGCCATAGGAAGTTTTCTCCGTAACAAAATTGGCAACCATACTGGGGAGGTTCTTAAATGTTTTTATTTGTGGGTTTTCAACATTCAATGTAATTTTATTGCTCTGATTTTTCTGTTTCTGTGTCGAGTCTGGGGGCATGATTAGCTAGTAGTATCCTGGAGAAGTAAATTTTTTCTCAGTTTGTCCATTTACCTTATTTTTCTATCTTTTTCTTCCTATATGCGGGTTTTGCTTTCACAGTAGCGTATACACATGGGTTTTCCTGGAAAAATTGCGTATGTACACAGGTTTATTGAGAAAAGTCACGTATGCCCTGATTTTTTTCTTTTTTGGGGAAGATTAAGTGTTGCTGGGTGAGTTTGGGTGATTGATGAGTCTTCTTTGTTGCTTCTAGAGTTTGTATCTCCCCTCAGTTTCTGACCAAAGACTCTTTCTGAGTTAATTTTTGAAAAAAAGGTTCTTGTCATTTCATTTTCTATTTTTTGTTTTGGGATTGGTGCATTAGGTCTCCTTTACCTTGGCACTTTTCTTGGATACTGTGTGTGAGTGCTTGCAAAGTCTGAAGATTGTAGAGTCATACTTTTGCTTTTTTATCTCATTTAATTCAAAAATACAATTTTTTTTGCTTTTTTGCATTGTGCATTTAGCATGGTACTTGCATTAGGTTTTCTTGGTGAATATTAGTCAAATTTTCATATAGGAAATGATTGCATATACATTTGAAGGAAAAAAATTGCACTTCACGTAGTAGCATACCCTGTTTTTCATTCGACACAGTGCATTTCCATTGATTGTTAGGTGTGAATTTTACTTCTTGTTGCGTCATAACATCATTAGCTGCATGACCATTTACCCTTTGAGTAATAAAGCCAATTAAAATCAACACATAATAAAATGAATTACACTCTTTTATTTTTTAGAGTGCACCAACAAGACTAGGTTTTAGGATCTTGGAATAGTTCATTGTGAGTCAATTCTCCAAGACCACTAAACAAAACATTTAGGTGTCTATCCAGGTGACAGTGTGAAATCCTTTATATAATTAGTGTTCTCAGGATCCTCCTCTTACAAGGGATTTAAGCACGAGGCAATGTGAGCGGTTATGATTGGGATGACCCCTTGTTGTAACTGAGTAGCACCGGAGATATTTCCAGGATTGTATTCGTATCTAAGGTCTCTTTCAAGAGTTTCAGGCTTTGCTACCCTTCCCATACAGTCAATCCCGCCTGAAAATGTCTACCTGAGCATTGATTATATCAAGGTGACCTTAGTTTCCTTACTTAGGTTATCAAGGGGGTATTTGCAGAGGTTATTCTGCAAGTTTCTTGGCCAAGTAGGGGTCGAAAAGCACAGTCGCTATATGCATTGAAGCTGAGGGCCACTACAATTGGTTACGAACCTTCGCTTGTTGTGTATGGGAGTCTTAATATTATCCTAGGAGAGACATACCTACTTCATTCGGGAGCTAACATATCATACCCTTGTTTTCTTGCGATTTGGTTTTACATTTGATAGGTGTATGCTCTGTGCACGCTAGTTTGCCTAGGGTTTGCATAATTAGATAGAGTATTTTTATTTTTTGAGTCATTGTGGATTCCGGCACGACACCCCACCATTCTCGTCATTTAGCAGGATTTTTGCCTTCCCCGTCTCCTCCTCCTTTGGGAGAGAGAACCAGACAGTCCGGGCATACTACTTCTCACTTTGATTCACACACCATGGGAGATCATGAGGATGAGATTCCAAAGATGTCTTCTCCACCTCACGAGGTTGGGGAGGAAGATCCTATTAGCACATATGATGCTTTACACAAAAAACCTTCATGATCTAGTTATGATCCCTCATTCATAGGTCGCCGGTATTGGTTTTTGGGTGACCAGACTCACCATGAACCCATCAGCACTAGTTATGTTAGATATGACATGTTTGATATCCCTACACTCGATTTGGCACATCGTGTTGAGTCAGAAGTTGGTACTAACACTATGCCTAGGGGCACTCCCATCCCTTTCCATGTAGATAGATTTGGGGGCACTAATCATATTGCACCCTCCATCCTTATGGTGGAGGAAACTTCACATATTCATCCAACACCTAGTGTTAGTAATCATATGCGGATACCAGAACCAAGACGAATAAACATTGGGAACACCACTTACATTCATTCACAAGTTCCTTCGTCTTCAAGCCCTATTCCTTAGAATTTTTTTTTAACAAATCATCCTCCCCCTAGTTCACATGGGCCTTTAGGCTGGAATGTTGCTACTAGCCATGTTCATTCTGCGATTGCTTGCATAGTAGTATCTTAGAGTCAAGTACCTCCTGTTGTGTCAGCAAGTCATGTACCTGTTTCTGGATCATCGCATGTTCCAACTTCTGGAGTTTCCCATACCCTTAACTATGGACATTCTCATGGCACATCCCATGGAACACCTTATGGATCTTCTCGTGGACATTCGTATGAATCGCACTATGGAAAAAACTATCAACCGTATGGGTACGAGTATCAACAACCTGCGTACTCTTCCAATTATGGGTTTGTAGCACCTCATAATCAAGGTACCCCACATCATAATGCTTCCATGCAACCCTACATGGGTCAAATGGGAGGAGTTTATTATGGCCAAGGCCATGGTATTTATAGCAATCGCCCTTACACGAATCAAAACTACCAGGGAGCGTGGAATCGACCGGCTCAAACTAGGCTCCCTTTCCTTGAAACTTTGAACTTAGATGACTTGTTGATATTGATGAACGATCCTGTGTCTCATAACCCGACATGGCCGGATGTCCATAACAAGCTTCCTTCGGACATTCCCAAGTTTGAAGGTAAGGCTGGTGAAGATCTTGGTGAGCATGTCACTACTTTCCACCTTTGGTGCTCTTCCAATTCCTTGCATGACGATTCCATTCGTTTAAGGCTATTTCAACGCACCTTAATGGGTCCTGTAGCGAAATGGTATATAGAGTTTACCCGAGGGGGCTTATGTTACGTTTGATGATCTTGCGCTAACTTTCCTTAATCATTTCTAGCTATCCATACGTTAGGGTGTCGGTACTGAAATCTTGTTGACCTTCCGACAAGATAAAGCCACACACATTTCGGATCATATTCAAGATTGGCATAGACGGAAATGGTTAATGAAAGTTTTTATACCACCAGAGTTTCTTCTTGAGTGGTTCCTCAAATATTTATTACCTTACATAGTGAAGGATTTTTCAACATCCGAAGTTCAAAATGAGGAACAGGCTATTTGGAGGGCACAAGAGTTGGATTTGATCTATGCTCAATCCGGACTTTTGTATGAGATTATACCCAATGCTCCTAGATCCAATTTCGACTACAAGGTCAAGACTGGGCCACATGACGATGGTATTGTGGGATGTACAAGTACCAAACCTACAGACTCGGTTGTGAAAAAAGTGATCCAATTTTCAATTAACCAGTCTGCGTCGGGACAAGCTACAGCTTCGTCTCAACCTACCCAATCGATGAATGTACTTTCCATGCAAATGTCGAACCCGAAAGGAAACCAGCAGCCTAGAAGGAATCAGAAAAAAGGAAAAAATAATCATAAGGGTTGGAACAATAACAAAAATGCCAATAATAATGACAAGAACACTAATGTTGAGGGGGATAAGCAGTCTAAACGTAAGGTGAAATTTCCATGCAAATTGTGTGAGGACCATCTCACTCATTTGTGCCCTCGTATGGACGATGCCTTGAGGTTCATAGCATAGCGCATAGCTGTGTTAACTAATCCTTCACCCAACAATCAAAATATGAACTCAAGGAACATTAATCCTGGTTGTGCATCGAGTGGAAATCAAAACCCACCAAAGGCCACTAGTGGTCATGGATGCATCAACATGATGAGTGATGCTAAGGTTGTGACTCATACGAAAGACTATGGTTCGTCACAACTAGACCTTGGGAAAGAACCTTCCCCACCCAAGAGCCCTCTATGAATCGAAAATCCTATGGATAAACCTAAAGCTCCACATCACATTCCTAAGGGAGTCTTAAAGCCTTCGGGGGCACAATCCTAATGCCTGAGCCACCCAAAACTATTCAGTTGTTAAGTATTTGGGCCAGACTCCTTGTGTGATGTTCACATTAGAAGCGCTTCGGAGTTGTCCTCTGCAGAGGAAAGCTTTGTTATCTATTCTCGGGGTTAGTGATGATAACTCTTCCACTATTATCAAATTTGAAACCATGGGATTACAACCTTTATTTCCTTACTAAGTGTCTCTTTTGGTTCATGTAGAGTGTATTAACAACACCGTCAAGTGCAATGTCATTGATGAAGGCATTACCGCTTCTATGATGTCTTTGTCTTGTTGGAAGGTCTTAGGTTCTCCCGAGTTGTCTCAATCTGCTACTATGTTGACAGCTTTCGATGGTAGATTGTTTCGGTCGCATGGAATTATCCCTTCCTTAAAATTCCAATTGGGAGGGAATACCGCTGCAATCGAGGTCGAGGTGGTTGATGCACCCCTTGACTACAATATTTTGTTGGGTCGGAATTGGATGTATAGTATGCAAGTCGTAGCTTCTTCCCTCTTTTGAGTGATATTCTTTCCATTTAATGGGAATATTGTTACAATTGATCAAATGTCATTCCAAAATTCAAGTGTCAATGCATCATCAAGAGCTTTTATCCTGATTATCGATCATTCTCAACCGACAACTAGGAGTGTGGGCATAGGTATGTATCCTTCTCTTAAGGGAACCTTTAATTGTCTTGCTCCCATTTTTATGATGGGGTCTATCTTTGGTGGGGATTTATCCTTGTTGAATTCAGTGTCTTTTTGCACTACCCATATGGAATATCCTTGGATTCTTCCTTCACTAAGTACTTCGAGTGTGCCCACTGAGACTGACGTGTCGTTTCCTGCAACGATGGTGGCTTATCAAGCAAATCTTGATCACGTTACAGAGCCTAGTCCTTCCTCTTCACGGACAGAGAAGGAGGACTTGTATGTGCTTCCAGCATGGGAAGTAGATTCATCTCACTCACATGATTACCTCAATGATTTTTTTCCATTAGATGAATCTATCCTTGAGGCCATGTCGGGAGTTGAGAAACCTTGGGAGGAATTGCATCATCAATCATATTTTTTCCTAATCTTGATTGTATGGACTATGATGAATTTAGGGAGATTCTTAGTGAGAAGATTGGTAGCCCCATGGTTCCATTAATCTCTCCTAGTCCAATGGCTGATGGAAACATGGCTAATTTGTCACCAACTATTCCTATCAATATTTCTCGCGATCCTGGAAAGGTTGAGAATGTCTACATTGGGGTGGATTGTTCCACTGATGAGATCAAGGAGTATACCATGCTATTTAAATAGTTTCATGACATATTTTTGTGTTCATATGATGATATGCCAGATATCGACCCTCATATTGTCGAACATGAGATCAAAATCTATCTGGATGCGAATCCAGTTCGACAATGTTTGCATGCAGTGAATCCTAGAAAAGAACCCACCATTAAGGCTGAGATAGAGAAACTATTGAAAGATGGTTTTATCTATCCTGTTCCCTTGATGGAGTGGTTTCAAATCCCATTCTAGTGGATAAGAAACATGGAGTGATCCGTATATGCACTAATTTCCATGACTTAAATCATGCATGTCCTAAGGATAATTTCCCCACACCATTTATTGATCAGATTTTGGATGAGTGTGCTGGGAGTGAGGTATTTTCCTTTATGGACAGTTTTTCTGGATATAATCAGATTCATATTAAGCCCATGGATCAACATAAGACCACATTCATTTGTCCTTGGGATACTTTTGCTTATCGAAAGATTCCTTTTTGCCTTAAAAATGTTGGAGCTACGTTTCAGTGGGATATGACCTTAAGTTTTCATGATCTCAAAACTATTATTGAAGTATATTTGGATGATCTTGTTGCTCACTCTCATTTGAGAGTGCGTCATCCATATCATTTGAGATTAGTATTCGAAAGATGTCGTCATTACCAGGTTCGTTTAAATCCTCATAAGTGCATCTTTTGCGTGACTATTGGTTACTTGCTAGGATTCATCGTGTCCAAGGAGGGTATAATATTTTATCCCTTAAAGGTTGAGGCAATACTTCAATTGTCTCTCCTACATAATATTAGACATATTCAGTGTTTGTAAGGCATGGCAAACTTCTTACGGAGATTTGTGGTTAATTTTTCCAATTTGACTAAAGGATTTATGCATATTTTGAAGAAGGAGGCTCCTTTTTACTGGGATGAGCAATCCCAGGATTTCTTTGATTCTCTTAAGCGAGCATTAGGAATGGCCCCTGTGCTTAGTCCACCCGACTATAGCCGTGATTTCTTGATTTATGTGGCCACATCCATGGAGATGATTGCTATGTTTTTGGTTCAGGAGGATGAGGAGATCCATGAGCATGTCATATATTATTTGAGTTGAAACCTTATAGATATGCTTCACTATTACCATGTGGAGAAGATTTCCTTGGATACCGTTCATGTGGTTTAGCGTTTGAGACACTACATTCTCCTTCGCCAAACCTTGGTCATAGCTCATATCAATCCATTTCAGATCGTTCTCACTAGAAGGATGATTGGGGGAAAATATAATAAATGGATTGTCATTTTGAAAGAATTTGATCTCGAGTTCGTTTCAGTGAAACTGAAGAAATCATTGATATTTGAGGAGCTCATATCTGATTTCCCAAGTTTGTAGGAGGAGGAATTTTATGAGGATACTTTTTTTGATGAGCATATTTTCCTTGTCTCAACTTTGGACCCATGGTACAGGGATATCATTGTATATTTGCAAACATTGAAGGTCCGTACTCACCTTTCATGGGATGAGCGACGACAATTACATCATGTAGCTAAGAACTACCTTATAGTGGATAACACTTTGTACCGCCATGGGGTAGATTCCATTTTGCATCATTGTTTAACCCATGATGAGGCTGAGGTTGTGTTAAATGATTACCATGGAGGGGCGTGTGGTGGTCATTTATCTGGGCTTTCTACAACCCAAAAAATATTGAGAGCAGGATATTTTTGGCCGTACATCTTAAAAGATTACGTTAATGCAGTCAAGAAGTGCCACCCTTTCCAGGTGTTTGAACGCAATATGCGCTCGGATCCAACCTCGTTACATCCTATTGTCACTACTGGTCCCTTCACAAAGTGGGGGCTAGACTTTATGGATTGCAACCTAGCTTCAGCTTGGGGGCATTATCACATTATTATGGCTGTCAATTATTTCATGAAATGGGAAGAGGATATTCCCACAATTAAATCCGATGGTGAGACAGCCGCGCATTTTGTGTTCAACCAGATTATCACCTGGTTTGGCATTCCGAAAGAGCTTGTCACCGACCATGGTAGGCACTTTTAGAATAAAATGATGGAAATTTTGGCTTCCAAGTTAGGGTATAAGCAAGAACATTCATATTCTTATTACCCTCAGGTGAATGGACAAGTTGAAGCAGTGAATAAATCACTTAAGTCTATTCTCCAATGAACCATCACACGAAGCAAGAACAATTGGCATATTATGTTGTATCCTACTTTGTGGGCCTATAGAACCGCGGCTAAGACTGCCACCAGTTTCTCTCCATATTAGCTTGTGCATGGGGTGGAGTCAGTTTTACCGGTTCAATGCGAAATCCCTTCTCTGAAGCTAGCTATATAGATTTTACCAGACACTTTCACATTGGAAGAGCATTTGGTCCACTTAGAGCAGCTTGATGAGCAGTGCCGAGATGCCTTAGTGGCTCTAGAGGTTAACAAGCATCGCTTCAAGGTCTAGTATGATAATTCTATCCATCCAAGGAGGTTTAATGAAGGTGACTTGGTCCTTTTGTGGGATCAAGCTAAGGAACCCTTGGGGGCTGGGAAATTTAATCCCATGTGGCATGGTCCTTAAGTGGTTAAACGAGTCTTAGAGAAAGGAACTTATGAGCTGGTTGATTATGAAGGGATAGCCTTGGTGAAGCCTAGAAACAGGCTCTATCTCAAAAAATACTATGCATGAATTTCAGCCAAGGCTGATTGTTGTATATTATTGTACAGTTTTGCATTGCATAGTTAGGTTTTCTTATGGTTATCGGGTTTGTTGATTAGCTTTCGTTTCTTATGGAAGATGTCGATGGAGTCTTCCATTTACATAAGATTCGCTGATGGTGCTAGCCACCACACTCAAAATTCATCTTCAGCTGCTTGGGTGATTTACACTCCTATGGGTCAAGTTTTGTCTTCAGGAGGCATATGTTTATGGCCTTCTTAAAACAATGTTGTTGAATATAGTGTCGTTATTGATTTATTGTGTGATGCCATTTCACATGGTGTTCATTCTCTTGAGGTATGTCTTGATTCGTAGTTAGTGGTTTCATAGATTAATGGCTTGTATTGTATTAGGGATCCGACATTATTATGAAGATTCTTATGTGTGAGATTTCTATCACGACAATTTGAGAATATAACGTACATTCATGTTCCATGAGTTTTTAATCAAGTTGTTGACTCATATGCTAACTATGTGTTAGATTGGAATTTGTTTCATAGACCATAAGCATGTCACAAACATACATTTTACGCACATGTAAATATAAATAAATTCGATCATCATAAAAAAAATTCATTAATATCCAAAAAGTGACATCATAATACATAAGTGTCATATACAAAATTGGGGCTTCCAAGCCACCAAAATATAATACACGGTCATACAGAAATGCATACACTCAAGTCTCTAAGCCTGAGGAGGAGGGGCATTCTGGTCATGATATAGCACTATGGCTCTAGCTAGCCGTCGAAAGAGTCGAACCCATGATCATGGTACACTAACCACCTAACACTGCATGGCCTTAGGAAAGTCCTCGACTTGCGCCATGGGTACCCTATGTGTCAAGCAAAAAAAATTCGTGTGGATGCTTTGGAGCCTCTGCTCCGTATCTGCACCCATGATATCATCTCCTCTTCCCCTCCATTGATGACAAGGGAAGCCTTCTCCACCACCATGGAAATAAGTCTGCTGGGTAGGATTTAGCCACCCCACCTCTGCCTAGTTTTCCCATAACATTTTCCCAATGTCGTTGGGATGGATCTCAAACTCCATGTGGAACAATGTCCACTCTAGGCCTTAGCCCTAGTACCCACTCAAAGAAGAACGTGCTCAGTATGCTGCCGAACTCAAAGTTCTGCACCCTACCCATCTTGTAATCACTGAGCTACTATTTCATTTTACTCAACAATGTCATGCTCTAGTCATACACTATAGGTCTCATACACTCTATTGCATAGAACATCATTGGCCGCGAGGCCTGGTGGATTGAAGCTAACCCGAAAATCCTGCCTAGTCCCAGAATCTGGATAGAGTTTGTTGGGATTTGAATCCCAACCTTTTCCATCTCCAAAATGTAGTACATAGCTATGTACTCATCAATAGTCAACCTGCCTCCTGGCCCACGAGATTGGAGATTCACCATCTCTCCTTGTCAGGACAAACCAGTGATAAAGTATATGTCCTTAACCTCAATGCTGAGCGACATCCTGTCAATCTAAAATTTCTCAGATTACGGATCTCAGTAATCCACCAGTAGCTGGAGTAGTTTTCGTGTGGCCCTCAAGCTGCCAAGACACCAAAACTTGTATTAACCACATGCCTGTAATGCTTATTGGGCCATAATATCACCTTGTACGACCTCCTCCACATCACCATTCTCTCTTTCCCTCCACTTGAATACCATCCTACACAAAAAACCAAAGTTTTGATCAATTTTTACCTTTGAAAACCTTATTTGTGGCCCCATACGTGACTGTTCTCAAAACAGCCGCATATGTACGCGGGTTTGGGTGGTTTTTTCGCATATGGAAAGCTATATATGTGGAAAAAACACCGATTTCTATGTGGGCCAAAATGCACAAATATGGATGGCTTAAAAATTAATTGGACCATGAAAATTCAAAAAATTTGCATGAAATAGGAAAAGGAGGGCATGAGAATCTACCTGGATCAAACGGGGAGAGATTCCGCCAGACGATGCTCCTGAAATTTGCTTCGGAAGTTCTGAGCTCAAATACACTATGTTGGGTAAAAATTTCAAATGATATGAAAATTTTTAAATTTTTTACTATTTATAGAAAAAATTTGAAATTTTTACCCACTTCCTATAGTTTTTAACCATTTTGGATCATTTGAACTAATTTGATGATGTAGGAGACCATTTTGAGTGCGGTTTGATCGTGGCTTTGATCCATTCATGCTTACTGCAGGTAATATGTCTAAACTGGCATATAGGTTAGGTTTCACATCCGTTTTGCATTTTGCATGACCTTATGACCATTTCATTTTAACCTTAGGTACGAAACCACTCCATCTTGTCACGGAACCTTCTCGTTGCTTTTAGAAGTGACATGTTGTGAATGGTAGAGATTTACCATACATGGGTACCCTAGTTAGATCATGTTTTGCGTTTGGTTCCCATGTTGACATTTTTCCTTTAGGGTGTGGGAGTCCTTTGTATAGTATCGCCATGACTTTGAGCAAGAGCTTCATACTCCTCTTGAATTTTATGCTGGCCTTTTCTCCAGGACTCCCTTGTTGATGTCAAGTTGTAATTGCATTATCATGAGTTTTTCTTGCCTTTTTGAGTCTTATGTCGGCTTCCTTCACTCTGATAATCAGCCATATAACCTGAACTTGTCTCATGTCTATCCAAGTAGAGCCATTTTATATATCTTATGTATCTTGATTCCACATTTTTTACCGGGAGGGGACTTTCCCTCGAGTGTTGTTATCCTACACATGTTTCCTTGCATTGAGCATAGGTATGTTCCACTTCTTGGAACTAGTTTGTTTGCCCGTTAACACTCGTCTCCTCCTATATTTCTAACTATAAAGCACTTTTATTCTTTTTCAAGCTTTTCAAAATATCTGAAAAATTCCCCAAAAAAAAAAACCAAAAAGCCGGATAGGAAAAGATATTGTCTTTGGTAGCAGTCAAGTCGTTTCACCTTCAAACAGAGCACTATATATCACATCCTTTAGTTGGGTTATTAGTTTGACTTTAGGAGTTGTACTCGTATCTCTGATTTTATCTCCACTGACTGGTTAAGCTTCTAGTCCCTATGGATCCTCTATCGATGCCTCATGCGTCCCAGAGATGCCCCCGTTTTGTATATTGCATCTATGATGCCTACATTCAGTCACCATTCTCCTTTATTCTCTTGTTCGAAGGAAGTTCAAGCCTGAGTCGACCATTCCTCAGTTGTCTTAACTTTGCATGTCGGCCATTCCTGGTACTATTATTGGTTTGTGCACCTCTTCTTTGAGTCCTTCCACATTATACAGCATTGCTGAGTACCTCCTGTTGGTTGATGGGGGATGCCTTAATGCCCTCCTTCTAGCGGATTCCATCCCATCGACTTCAGATCATTTATTCTAGGATAGGAGTCTAGATTCATTTGAGTACCTTGAGACTTACACTCATCAGTGGTAGGTTCTCTCACCATTGACAGTTTTGGAAATACATCAATGTCCCCTGATCGATCGATTCTTCCAAGTGTTCAACCTCAACACATTTATTCACACTTGTTACATTGCACTCTAGTACCTTGATTCCCATTTTCATTATCGATGGGCGATCTCACGTCTATTAACGGTATACATCAATGACCTGTAATCAGACGATGGACTACTATGTTCGACCTCGACACCTCTGTTGGGCACCATTTTGACCTCTTTTTGTCACCTAAATATCTTCCATTTTCCTCCATAAAACCTTCATACTGATTTATAAAGCCTTAAATTCACCCACAAACTTTGGTTAAAAGGTATAAATGTCATTGCTTTTTAACAAATTGAATTTTGAGATTTTTAAAGCATTTAAACTAAGGCTTTTATTCAGGATTACAAGATGTGCTAACTTCCCGTAATGTCTCCAAGGTTGAACACTTACAGGCCAGCTAGGCGTGAAATGAAAGATGGAGAAAAGATTCTTAGTGTCCAAGGATGGATAAAATTCCAACGAATAGATGATGTGGCTCTCATAGGTGTCAAGTCAAAGTCAGTCAAAGACGACCACCTTTGCTACCACTCAACACAAAAGCAGGGCAGTCCCGATTTTGTGGATCTGATAGAGGATCTCGAGGACTATGTTTCATTAATTAGTTTCCAAATTAATAGCATTTCTAGTTTTCAAGAATTTGTATAAGTACTTCATAAAACAGAGGAGAAAGGCATCAAGATTTGGGGAGAAAATGCATATTGTTCTGGACTGCGTTGTTCTATTATTGTGTATGATCGATTTTATAGTGAATATAATTAAAGTTTAAATATCTATGATTCTTCATTTGCGTGTGTGAACGAGGCATTGGAGGGCCCCCTCTGTCGAGTCTGCACACCTTTCAATTGCTAGTGAACGATTTGGATTGTTGCAAATGATTTGGATTGTGTTAATGGTATGTTTTAGTTCCTGTAAGATTCAATTTTCTTATTGCAGAATGAGTTAGACTGCTTTCAATCAAATTTTATAAGTTCTATCATTTTATTAGTTATATTAAAGGAATGGTTCAGACTACTATCTCATTATTCTGTACATCGCTTGCTTATTCGATGATGAAGTATTAATAACAATTATACATTATGAATGCTTTCCTGTAAGGGAAATCGATGATTGATTGTTTATTCAGTGCTGGGATAATAGACAGAATCTCGTAGTTCATAGTTTAGGGTTAGGCTTAATTTGTTTTTATTATCTCAGAATCTTTCACAGACAAATTGATTCCATATATAAATTGCTGTGTAAGTGAAATATCAAATGAAGTTGTTCCTGTAAGGGAATTTTTGTGTTTTCAAATCACAGTAACTTAATTTGTTAATAGGTTTATTTCATAGATAAACTAGATTTCCAAGTCAAGTATAGCTTTGAGTCCTTATACTTGGATATGCCTCTAAGTCTACCAACTCTGGATTGACATAAACTCAAGGTCTAATCTGCATTAGTGGATTGGAGCCCAACTTTTGGCGCCGTTTCCGGGGAGGCATTTAGAAGCAGGCTTAGGAACTTTAGTTCTCTGATAAAAACAAAAATTTCAAAAAAAAACATAGAGTAGATTTTAGTTTTATGTCAATACAAAGAGACGAGAAAGGAATATTTATCAAAAACCCCCCAAAAATAGAAGTAATGGGACCTTCTTTTCCAAAAGGATTCATCACAACAGTTGGTACTTATAAAATGGCTGAGCAAGAAACATCAAAAGGGCCAACTGCAGAACAGAGAAGGGAGTATGAGAGAATGTTAGAAATAGAAAACAAACGTAGACAAGAGAGAAGAGAAGAAGAGAGGATACATGAAAGGGAAGAAGAGAGGCGACATGAAAGAGAAGAAGACAGGAGACATGAGAGGGATGAAAGAACAGAAGAAGATCAGGAAGCCACCTTTAAATTTCCCATTTTGGACACTAGCATTATCCTAGGAGAAGAGGTAAAAATGAATAATATTCTACCATCTGTCTTACCAAACTTCTATGGCATGACTTCTGAGGATCCAGACTCTTTCCTATTCGAGTTTGATATCTTGTGTCGAACTTATGGATACACTGATGACACCCATAAGCTTTGACTTTTCCCTGCTACCCTTAAAGCAGCTGCCTTGAAATGGTTCATGGGCTTAGGAGAGCATTTTATCACTAGCTGGGATGAAATGAGGAGGATCTTTCTCTGAAAATATTAGGCATATTGCAGATCAAAGGATCTAAAAGATGACATTTTTGGAATGACTCAATAGGAAGATTAAAGCTTGGGGGAGTATTTGGAAAGATTCTCATACAACCTGCAAAAATCTAAATACAATTCTTTGACATCTGAGATGATTAGAACAATATTTCTAAAAGGAATAAGAGAAGAGTATTTGGATATTTTGAATGTTATGGGAAAAGGTGACATCTCCTACCTTCCCTTTGATGAAATACAAGATTTATGTTAGAAATATTCAAGAGGGAAGGCTAGAACTGGAAAAAGGGATATCACTACTAAAGTAACCAAATCTGCAAACAGTGGTATCTCTAGAGATGAGCTTGGAAATCTATTAGAAGAGTTCAAGACTGATCTATTGAGTACCTTGGGCACACAAGTTGAAGTAGCAAAAACCAAGAAAAGACAAGAACAACAGGACTAACAAGATCAAGCCCTGTCTATTTTTTGTCCTAAATGTAGAAAGAAACACCCACTAAAAGAATGTCCTTTAAATACTGTTGAAATTTTTGGCTTATGTACTTCTAATCACAAAACTGATGACTTCCCCAGATTGAAAGAATTGCAGGTAGCTCAAATGGAGGAGAATCAAAGCATGGAGTCTCTCTACTTTATGGGACAACGAAGACCTTGGTAGCCACGATTTTCAGGTATGTCTCAATATCCTATGCAACAATTTCATACAAATTATCAAACTCCTATTCAGAATTCATGGAGTGCACCCATGCCCTAGCAAACTTGGTCTCCTCCATTAGCCCAATCTGCTCCAAATTGGAGAGGATATGCCCATGGTAACCAGACATATCAGGAGGCCTATTTGTAACCCTATCAAAAACCTTCTGCCTATCCCCAATACCAGCAGAATCAAGTCCAAGCCCCATATTTCCAAGTTCCATCTTTTCAACAACCCAACAACATGGCTCCTCAACTGGGTCCACCACCTCAACAGCTTCAATTGCCATCCAATCAGCCTCCACCTCGCCATACACAATTGCTAGCTCAGCCAATTCCAAATCCAAATAATAAAATAGACATACCCATGTATAATGTTGATGATGTAATGGCACTCCCCTACTCAATTCTCCCACTGCAAAATATCAATTTAAGATCTGGAAAAACTTTACAAAAAGAATCTCCCGTTATCTTAGAAGAACAAATAGAAAATGAGAAAATTCCAAAAAAATTAAATACAGAAAAATCACAGTAAAAAAGGGAAAACATTAGTATCCTATACACCTCCTTTTCCAGAAAGGTTGGTTAAAGAAAAACCTTCAATCTCCCTACCTTATTTTGATGTTTTGAATGAGTTAACCAATGTGTATGTCAAAATTCCATTACTGCAGGCTATAAAGGATATTCCAATTTACACTAAAGCAGTTAAGGAATTATGTCTTAATAAAAGAAGGAAGGATCCATCAAAAATTCATGTGGTAGGCAATCTAGCAGGATTAATGTCTAACATTGTTTTCATTGAAAAGTATGTAGATCCTAGAATCCCAATGGTTACAATTACTATCAATAATTTTTCAATTCCAAAAACATTGATTGATTTAGGTGCTGCCATTAATGTCATGACACTAGAGACAATGGAATACCTTCACTTGACAAATCTCAGACCAACCACAACAGTTTTGGAACTAGCTGACAGGTCTAAAATTACACCTGAAGGGATCTTAGAAGATATCATTGTTTCTTTAGACTCCTGGGAGTATCCTATCGATTTTATAGTGCTACAACCAAAGTCTAATCTAGGAGGGCACCCATTGATTCTTGGCAGACCCTGGTTGGCAACAACGGATGCTTTCATAGGATGTAGGTTAGGAAGTATGCTTATTTCACATGGGATAGAGAGAAAAAAAATTGCACTTTACCCTTCTGCCCAAAGACCTTCTACATTAGATTAGCTGTCATGGATTAATGAGACCAAAGAACAGGAAGAAGAAGTAATTCAACTTGTCCTGAGTATCAATCAGTTCTTTGATTTTCAGGAAGAAAACAACGAAGATTTGTTAGATTATTTTATTGTTGAACCTGATATTTCTAAAGAATTAAGAGACATGCAATATGCTATAGCAGATCAAGTTTTGGGTTATAATTTTCAGGAAAATTGCACAGTACATTCTCTAGCATTGGTACTTCATGATATTTTTAATTTTCACTCAATCACAGATATTCAAAGTAAAACAATTGAAATCAGTCCAGGAAAACATTTGAATATAAGTGCACATCTTACTACATCACAGGAAGAACGGTTGATTACTTTGCTGAATAAACATTCCCATGCGTTTGCTTGGGAGTACACTGATATGCTAGGTATTCATCATGAAACATGCACTCACCACATTTACACAGATGATAAAATCAGACCTCTTAGACAACCACAATGTAGAATGAACCCCATACTAAAGAGATAGTCAAGGAAGAGTTGCAGAAGTTGTTAAAAGTAGGATTTATTTACCCCATTTCCGACAGCCAATGGCTCTCCCCCTTGGTTGTTGTTCCTAAAAAAAATGGTAAATGGCGCATATGTGTAGATTACAGGGAGTTGAATAAGGCAACATTAAAAGACTATTTTCCATTGCCTTTCATTGATCAAGTGTTGGATACCTTAGCTGGAAAAGAATATTTTTCATTTTTAGATGGTTTCAATGGGTATAATCAAATTAGTATTGCAAAAGAAGACCAGGACAAAACCACCTTTACATGTCCCTGGGGCACATATGCCTACAAGGTTTTACCTTTTGGCTTATGTAATGCCCCAGCTACCTTTCAGAGGGCATTCTTGGCCATCTTTGCAGATCTAATTCATGAGTGTGTTGAAATTTACATGGATGATTTTTCTGTGTATGGAAGTACCTTTGAGGATTCCTTGGAAAACCTGGAGGAAATTTTAAAAAGGTGTGTTGACTCAAATCTTTCCCTCAGTAACCAAAAGTGTTTTATGATGATGACTGAAGGGATAGTTTTAGGACATCACATTTCTTCATCTAGAATAAAAGTAGATCCTGCTAAAATTCAAATCATTGAAAATTTATCTGAACCAATAACTCAAACAGATGTAAGAAGCTTTTTAGGGTATGTAGGCTATTATCATAGATTTATTGAAAATTTTAGTAAGTTATCTCTGCCATTGTTTAAATTGCTTTCAAAGGATGTGCCTTTTAATTGGAATACTGACTGTCAATCTGCATTTCAGACACTTAAAGAGAAGCTCTCAACTGCTCCCATTTTAAGGGGACCAAATTGGACATTTCCTTTCCATATTTCTACTGATTCCTCTGCTACTGCAATAGGGGCCTTGTTGGGACAAAAAGAGCATACAATGACTTATGCCATCTATTTTATTAGTAAAAATCTGACACCTGCAGAGTTAAACTATACAGTCACTGAAAAGGAGATGTTGGTGGTGGTTCATGCTGTAAACAAATTCCGTCATTACATAACTGGCTACGAAACTTTTGTCCATACAGATCATTTAGCCTTACGATACTTAATGAATAAATCTATCACTAATGGTAGGATCACTAGATGGTTGTTGTTAATGCAGGAATTTAATATCACTGTTTTAGATTGGCTTGGATGAGAAAATCAAGTGGTAGATTTCCTGTCTCGTTTACACAATACTGGTGAGATTGTTCCTGTTTCAAATAGTTTTCCTGATGAACACTTATTTGCAATTTCTGTTATCACTCCTTGGTATGCTGACATTGCTAACTATTTATCATCAGGACAATTACCCCCATCTATGTCATCTAAAGAAAAGAAAAATATTATTAAACAAAGTGCTAGGCATATATGGGTTCATGGTGATCTCTTTTACACAGGATATGATCTAATTATAAGAAGATGTGTACGAAAGGATGAAGTTTTAGATATTTTAAAGGAATTTCATGATGAACCGTGTGGTGGCCATTTTGCAAATAAAAGAACAGCATACAAGATACTCAATTTGGGGTATTATTGGCCTTCTATTTTCAAATATGCTAAGAGGTATGTTAGAAGTTGTGATACTTGTCAACAGATGGGACGGCCAGTCTGATCTGATGAAATGCCACTCCAACCACAAATCCTCATTGAACCGTTTGAAAAGTGGGCCCTTGACTTCATTGGTCCAATTCATCCACCATCACAATGGAAGTACATTTTGGTATGTACAGACTACGTCACCAAATGGGTAGAAGCCAAACCATTTCCAAGAGCCACATAACAGACTGTGGTAAACTTTCTTTTGGAGGAGATATTTATCAGATTTGGGGTGCCTAGAGAGATTGTAACTGATCAAGGTGCCCAGTTTACTTCCAAACTAGTACAGGAGATAGCAGAAAAGTACAAAATTAAGCACAGAAAGTCTACCCCTTACCATCCGCAAGCAAATGGCCAAGTGGAATCCACAAACAAGACTTTAGAAGGCATCATCACCAAAACTGTCCAGATGCATAGGAAGGATTGGTCAGCTAAGCTTACTGAAGCTTTATGGGCATACCAGATCACTTGGAAAAATAGTACTGGTTTTTCTCCTTATCAGCTTGTTTACGGTAAGCAAGTCCTCCTCCCTATAGAGTTTCAAATTCATACCTTTAAGTTAGCAGCAGATTTTGGTATGGGCCTTTCTGAGGCTCAACAAGAAAGAATACTTCAATTGAATCAACTAGATGAGATGAGACAGGCTTCCATAGAACACAATATTTTGATCCAACAACAAAGAGCTCAATGGCATGACAAGTTTATCAAAAAGAAACAATTTCATATCGATGACTGGGCACTATTGTTTGACTCAAAGT
>LPNX010354293.1:163266-185631 GCA_001517045.1 Pseudotsuga menziesii
GTTCCAATCCTAGAGAATTTTCATTTCATTTCTATTGGTGGTAACATCCTTGTCGTTCCAAGAATTTAATTTCAAAGTTTCGTGAATGTGAGTTTTGAGAATCTCCTAGAACTCCTCCATTGTTCTGGATCTGTTATTGAATATTTTGTTGTTCCTTTCAATCCAAATTTCCCACACAAAAATTTTTGGAAATAGATCCCAGATGCTATTGAGCTCTTGGTTGATAAAAGGTTGTTGAGACCATTGTGCTATGGTGAGGTTAGTACGTCCTCTTAATCTAGTATTTTTTTGAAGTATCCTTTCCCCTTCACTCCATATTTTTCTGCAAACTTGCATTCATCCAGAAGATGATTTGTAGTCTCCCCATTTTTGTAAAGGAAGCACCAAACAGTTCCTATGCAACCTCTCTTTTGATGAATTTTTCCCGGTTAGAATGCACCTGCGTAAGAGAAGCCAAAGGAAGGTGGAGATCTTAGGCCACAAGTTTTCTTTCCAAATATTTTTCCATCCATTTCCTTGTACATTCTCTATGATGTTGGTTAGAGTCGTAGCTTTGTCTTTTAGGTTTTACATTCCAGATTGAGAAAATCCCCATCGTAACTTGTCCTTTTCGTGACTTATCCTTAATTGGCATGTTTGGAGGTCCTCCCATAAAGCATGCAAATATTCTTTGGGGATAATGTTTTCCCACCATTTCTTTCATTTCCATTTCCTGTAGTGATCCTCTGGATTGGTGTCACACCAAAAGTCCCTAACTTTGGTGATATTTCTGATACACAATTGTTCTCTTAAAATGGGAAGTTCATGGTGATCTTTGAGTAGGCTAAGTTGGTGCCATGAGTCCTAGAAGAAATGCGTTGTTTCACCATCTCTTATTTCCCAAAAACTCAAATTCTGAACAATTTTTTGATTGGCATAAGATGAGTCCCAAAAATGGGAACCTTTGATCTAGCTGTCGAATCTAATGAGATTATGCTTGGTGTGGGCTAGAGCATACTTTTCTTTCCAAAACATCACCTAGGGTTCATTGCTATGAGCTATCCAACGCCACCATATCTTAGCGTTTCCTATTTGTTTTCTAGTTGTAGGATCTGTAAATCCAAGACCTCCTTCCAGCTTGGGTCGATAGAGGATATTCCAATCAAGGAAAGACCATTTCTTATGTTCATATGAGCCTCCCCAAAGGAAAGTGAATTTTAGGGATCTGATATTTTTTTGAACTGATTTGGGGGCAGCTAGAATTAAGAACATGTAGAGGGGAATAGCTTGAAGAACTGACTTGACAAGGATCAGGCAGCTGGGAAGAGAGAGAGAGAGAGAGAGAGAGAGAGAGAAAGGTCCAGCAAGAGATTTTATGCTTCAAACGATCCAAAAGATATTTCTAGAAGACATTCATGATCATAGAGTCAGTTAAGGGAGCTCCAAGATACTTAGAAGGGAGTTTTCCCTCGAAGAACTCAAGAATGCAAAGGATATTACATTCTGTAGTTTGGCAGGTGTTGAAGAAGTGAATTTGGGATTTTTCCTTATTGATATCAAGGCCACTAGTAGTGAGGAAAGTGCTAAGACAACTCCTAGTGGATTTCGCTTCTTGCACCATGGCACTGCCTAAAATCATAGTGTCATCTAAAAATTGCTAGTGTGATTGAGGCTCTAGACCATCATGAGGGGTTAAACCTTTTAGCTCATGACAGAGGATTTTGGCTTTGAGGAGTCATCCCAGGCCTTCCATCATGAGGAAAAAGAGGAATGGTGAAAGAGGATCTCCCTTCCTGATACCCATGGAGGTCTTAAAGGTTTGACAGGGCATGCCATTGACTAAGATGGAAAAGAAGGAGGTCGAGGTTAGTGTAAGAATCCAGTTAACCCAACATTGACAGAAGCCAAAATCCAAGAGAATTTTTTCCATGAATATCCAATTGAGTTTGTCAAAAGGTTTGGATAGATCGAGCTTGATGAACATCCACAAATTTTTGGTGATCTTGAGAGAATGGATAATTTCATGTGAGAGGATGATTCCATCAAGCATTTGATGACCTTCCACATAACTAGATTGTTCTTTGGAGACTAGACCAGGAACCAGGGGCTTGAGTCTATTTACGATGGTTTTAGTAGTGATTTAAAAAAGGACATTGCAGAGAGCAATGGGTCAAAATTTACCCCGGAAATCCACTTCATTTTCTTTCGGGATGTGGGAGATGAAAGTAGAATTGAAAGCATTTAGGATTTTCCCATTTTTTCTCGAGTCCTCCACAATGTCCAAAAACTCTTCTTTGATGGTGTTCCAATAGGAATGAAAGAAATTGGTGGTGAAAACATCTTGTCCTAGCGCTTTGTCATCTTTTATTTGATTGAACTCCTCCTCCAGCTCTGCTACCTCAATGGGTCACAGTAGGAGTTGATTTTGTTCCGGCGTCACCATGGTGGGGATGTTCTCAAGGACTTTTTCCATTTTAGTGTTTCTTTCCACTTGAGGTTCCATTTTAGTGTTTCCAGATGCCTCTTTTTTTTCCTTGTAGGTTGCAAATGAGATTGAAGTCTCCTCCCAATATCTAATGTTTATGTCCCACAAAATGGCTCATCGCACGTAAAGAATTGAGGAAGGCTTGTTTGGGGGCCAGTGTGAAGGGTCCATACACATTGGTTAATATGCCTTTGGCGTTGGTTCCCAAGATGTGGAATTGTGCCGAGATGGTGAATTTTGTGGCCATGAAATTGATGAGACTAATTTCTAGGGGATTCCATAAAATTCCCAAACCTCCCGCAGCACCCAAGTCATCGGTAGCTATTGAATCACTATTTTTAAAAATCTTTTTGGCCATAGATTTGAAGTCATCTTAAGAGAATTTGGTCTCTTGTATAAACACCACAGTTTTTTTTTCTACCATTATTTTCCTTCTTAGTATTATTTTCTTTCGAGGTGCACAAAACCCTTTGATGTTCCATGATATGAGTTTCATTGAGGGGGTTTTCTGGATATGGAGAATGTTGCCTTAATGGTCGAAAACTACCCTGAAGCGACTATTTTTTTCCCGATGTCTTTGATGTGCTGTTGGTTGCTTCTTTTCCCTCACATTTCATTCCCTGCTTTTTTGATAGTTTCATGGATTTTGGCTCCCGAGCTATTAGTACTAACTCCTAGAATCTTAACTTTTCTGGTTTTTATGATGGCTTCTTTTAGCAATAATACTTGTTGTGAGGGGATGATCCCTTTAGTTGGAGCTTGGACGGATTTTTCTAGCTTGTCTAGATCTATATCACCTAGATCAATTTATGCTACATCATATTCCCCCATATCCATGTCTGTCTGCCTCTCTGAGTTGATCATTTGGGGAGCTTCTATGCCTTCCTATTTTTCTTTATGTTTTTTTTTTAGAAAATGGTTATGTTGTGATTTGATTATCCTGCATGTTCTATTGTTGTAATGCATCAAAATAATTAGAGCAAGTGGTATTTTTATTTACCTCTTGTCCTTGATTGTGCTTCGTTGTTCTTTTCCTCTCAGTGACCTTGGTGAAGCCCTCTACGTCCTTCATCTCCTTTCCCTTCTGCAAATTTTTGGGACTTTTGTCAGGACAATCTCTGAAAAGGTGGCCATGCCCATGGCATCTTCTACATTGGAATGGGATGTGCTCATAATCCAGAGGTTGAAACCAGTCTTCATCCTCCCAACTTAGATTTATGCCTTCTGGTAAATCCTTCGTGATATTCATGTAGACACATACATGAGCATATGAAGTGTATCTCATTCTTTTTGTCTATTTCACTATTTTAACAAATTCTCCTATAGTATTCCCCAATGCTTCCAGAATGCACTCATGCTAATATTCCGATGGGACAGTGTAAAGTCTGATCCATATTGGGATGTAGGTCAGATCCTCCTTGTCTCGGTTGAACTTCTCCTTCCATGGCTTTAGGAAGAGCCCAGTAGATATGAATAAGTAGGGGCCTCCTCCGAAGATATTGTTTTTATCCTCTATATTAAAGAAGACGACAGTAAAGAAACCTTTTTCCCCAAGATGCATATCAAAATTCCCCAGTGGTTTCCAAGTGACATTGATCCACCATATTAGTGCTTTCTTCGAGGGCCAAAACCGAACAAATTTTCCAATGAGAGCATGATCTCTCATGTGTTCAATGTGCAATCTGAATCCTTCTGCCTGTATCTATAGGGAATGACCTCTTTTGTTTTTTCTATGCATCGTCCTTTATTGTTCATAGCAATCATTTCTTTCTATTTCCTTCTTCCTTCCTTGTTCATTCTGCCTATGTTCTTTATGCCTTTTGTCTGAGGTTCCTTCTCGCCGTTACTGGTCATTGTATCCTTTTGGGAGGGGATGGGAGCCCCCCTTTTGGGATCCCCCATCATCGTCGCATGTCACCAATAGGAATGATGCCCCACTTCCCAATTCAGGGGAGATACATGCGCAACTATGAATCTAAAACCCTTGTCAGGAACCCTAAAAAACCACCATCAACATGCTCTCGTGGACCACCGCTTATTTAATGTCCAACAAAAATGAGAACACTTGAGAACCACTAGTTGATTCATTTCCTTCTGGTTGGAGTGGCACATGATTAAATTCAAGGAAACTGTGTACAAAATCGTAATATGGTTTTTGATCTAGTGATAAATCCATGAAATCTTGATCAATAAGGTCATGGCATAGAAAAATCTGGAGGTAGAGGGGAATATTTTGTGAAAGGCATAGTCTACATGAGCCTTGTAGCATATAAATCGAGGTGAATTGACATTTCCATGTTTAATTTATTCTAGTTTGAGTGTATTTGGAACATGTTTCCTATGATAATATTTGAGAGATTGATGTAATTTTCATTGTGATAGAATAAGGGTATTTTTTTCCCTCATGAAGGAAATTTTTAAGGATCCATAATTTTTTCAAAGTGTAAAAAGATTGGAATCATACTGTAGGATTCCTGATTAGGTTGAGATCTACACATTGTGTAGGAATCATACTATAGGATTCCTGATTAGTTAAATATGATCCCAGGATTATATCAATGTGATGCTAAATATCCTTCTTTGGTGGAACACTGTCAGGTAGTTGATCAGGGATAACATCAACATTCTCTTCTAGTACCTTGGCTGCTTCAGTAGGAATTAGCGTGTCTTCCTCAAATATTTTTTTCACTATTAATGCATAATGGAATCTTGTTGCCTTCATTTCCTTAACAAGCTCTCTTTCTGACAACATATTCTCAACTTTCCCTTCCTCCTTAAAGGGAAATAAGACAACTTTTGATCCATCCTTCCAAAAGGTATAGGTATTTTTCCTCTATCGTGCATGACGTTTTTGTCATATTTCCAAGGCCTTCCCAATAACATATGGCACACATCCATCAGGATGAAATCACATCATACTTCATCTTTCTAAGTCTTACCAATGAAAAAATTGATCAAACATATTTTATTAATGGTGACTTCATTCCCTTTTTTGAACCATGCAATTTGGTAAGGATGGGGATGCATTTCACTGTATAATTTAAACTTATCTACCATCTATTTGGAAACCATATTCTCACAACTACCACTACCAATAATAACTTAACATACCTTTCCTTTGGAAGTGCACTTGGTTCGAAAAATATTTGTCCGAAGCCATGAATATTCATTTTTCACTACTCTATCTTTGCTCTTTTTCAGGAATCACCATTGACCTTTGTATCATGATATTTCCCCCCATATCAGGAGGGACTTCAGATTCAAATCCATCTTCTTCATTCTCATCTTAGAACAAGTTTAAACTAGTCTTTTGTCCTTTCTTTGACTTGTGTATTTGATAATTTGAGCATTTAAATGCTCAATGACCCTCTACACCACACCTAAAAAACCAATAAGGTCTTACTCTATGACCACTATAACCTATACCCCTGTGAAATCGTCTTCCTTCGATGGTTGGTTCAGGTTATCTTGTCGAGTATATTTTTCTTCCTCAAATCCTTGGGATGATTCACCTCTTCCATAATTAAATCCACCCTGTAAGGCAAATGATGTGCCCTTCCTTGCACCTCTATTCCTTTGAGAAAATTGTTAGTTTTGTTTTCCCTCATCCTTTAAGGCTAATGGGTATGCCTCTTCCATGCTATGAAACCTATGCATTCTCAATTCATCTTGAATAGAAAATATCAAACAATTCACATACCTTGCAACTAGTTCCTCATCACTTTCTTGGTGATCCACACAAATGGACACTAATAAAACTCATGTGTGAATTCCTCCACGATGGATAGGTTTTGTTTCAAGTTCTAAAATATATGAAAAAAGGTAAGGGAAAAAAAATTCTCGTAGGTTTTTCCCATCTTATTCCAAGTCTTTATTTTCGATTTTCCTTTTTTCGATTAGTCGTTTTGCACATGATCCCACCAAATCGTGGCATGACGCTTGAACTTGGTGCATACAAATTTCAACTTATTTTCTTCTTTCATGGGGTAACATTAAAAAAACATTTCAATGGATTAAACCAATCTATTTACTCCTTTGGTTTAAAACTCCCTACATAACATGAAACTTTCATTTTGATCCCACCATTTCTCCCTTCCAAAGACCTAAGCATCCTTTATTTGAAAGGTATGCGCTCTACTTCTTCTCCTTCATGTTCTATATATTGATCTACATCTCCTTGGTATGTATCCTCATCAAATGCTTATCTTTGTATTATCCTCTAATTATCCAACATGTTTGTAGGATCTTCTCCTTCCCTTCATAGGTTTTCCATATCTCTATGCATTTGAGCAAGACCTGCTCTTCCTCTTCCTCTCCCAACCATATTTCTGCTCTGATACCAGATGATGTTAGGATTATTAATCCTCCCTTGTCCAAATTTGGTCATATGTCTAAATCGAGAGTCATGTCTAAATTGGGAGTCCATCCAGCCTATTTATAGTCATTAACACCATTGAGTCCACTTGACCTAATTGGGGCACATTTTTCAATTACTAAAGTGTGGGGAACACTAATTGAGGCTCACTGCCACTTATTGCACTTGATTGCATAAGTTCAGGAGTCTCCTAGATCAATCCCTACAATTTAGGAAGCCACTAGGAGTGCCGAAACCAACCAAGGTCAGTTCACTTCAGTTAATGACTAGTCAAGCTAAGTTAGGAGTCAGTTACATTCAGTTAGCGCTAGGTTTACTTGACTGCACACATGTGGGGCACATTTCTCACCTACCACAGTCATTTAACCATTAGTCAACACTAAATGTAACACTTGAGTTGTGTTTTAGAGCTCCGATGAACTCCGGTTATGGTTTAGACAAGGACAGTTAACTACTGGGTCCTCTGATAGTGATTTAGACAAGGTCTTGGTAACCTACAGTCAAGTAGATTCTAATCAATTCGAACTTCCTCATGTGGATTCGAATTCCTTGTGGCTATTAAATCCATTTTAATTCATTGTAATTATCATCTGGATTACTTTTTGATTAATGAAAGCATTCACAGCTGCAAGCCTTTTGCACTGTTTCATTCTTCAATTGCTGAGTAAATTGTGAGATCTTCTTTGTGAGTTGTGTATTTGTCTACATATCTATATGCTCAAATTTACATGGTATCAGAGCCTCGGCGGACAAGTCACTTCTCATCCTCAAATCTCCTACTAGATCATTTTTTTTTGCAGGTACAACTTCGAAATGAATTCATCAGTCCCTCTTCTGACCCAATCCTCAGACTATCATGAATGGTAGGTGAAGATGATTATATTTCTGAAAAGACAACATCTCCTTTGGGTGTCTTATGGATTCAGTAGAAATTCTTTTGAGAGTGAAAATGATTGGCTAAATGCAAAGGATGTAGCTTTTGAAATAATGAAACTAGCTCTTTCTCCTAGCTTGCTCTACCTGAGTAGATCTACTAAAGATCCAGAGGAACTCTGGACAATATTGGACAGAACCTTTGAAAAGATTTATGAGGATCATAATAGCACTTTGGAGAGCACATCCAGCACCATAAGCATCCTTGATCCAAAAATCTTGGCCTCCACTCTCTCTGATGAAGTTGTTCAAGATAAAGAAGAAGCAGAAGCTTCTACACAGTCAATTCAAATTGAAGACAGTCTCCATGCGGTGACTTCTTCTCCTGATGCTCCGGAAGTTCATGAGATCTCTGATATCTCATCTTCTCATATTTCTGAAATAGAAGAATACATTCAAATCTCTGATATTGAAGAAAAATTCTGCTGCACTTCCATGCAAACATTCACCGGTGATTTTCCTTTAAATTCTGTGCAAAATTTACCAGTAATTGCTTCTGAAAGTGAAGAGAAATTTGATTTTTCTCCCTCTAATGTTGCTGCTGGTGTGAAAATATGTGATACCTTGGATATTTTGGAAGAAATACCAGATTACCAGAGTGATGCATTCACTCCTGATGATCTATATTTTCCATCAAATTCCTGCAAGATTGCATGCACCAAAATTCAGAATTTTGAAGAAGAAGAAAGCTATGCATCCACCGTCTCGGTTAACCATTTATTTGAATCTGATATTAACCTTATTGGATCTGATATGATATTATTTAGATATGATATAATATTTCTTGGTTTAATATATCAAATTCATAATCTTTCAGTACTGCTTGTAGCTGTTCTGATCAACTGTGTGAAGAAACAAGTACCGCAAGTCTCCTAGAAAACTGCTGCTGGGGATTTGATTCCATTTCACAGTTTTGGATCTGTTTTGAACCTATTTATAAATGATTTAATTTCTGATATAATATTATTTGGTTCATATTTTAAAATCCAAAAGCATTTAGTCATGCTTGTAGCTGCTCTCACCAATTCCGCTGTGAAAAATCAAGTACCGCACTTTCTCTTCAAAACTGCTGATGGGGATTTGGTGTTAGTCTCCTCATATGAGGTTGATAATATTTTATTATGTGATTCATTATCTATTTTAGAAGCTATATCATACTATGGATCTCAAGCATTCGCTCTCAACAGTCCTAGTGCTTCTCCACCATTGATCACATGCTCATCTCCTCATAGAACTAGTAAAGAGGAATATTTTCTGCATCCGCCTGGACACCTTCTCCTAACACTTGGGGCTGTTCTTACCACTCATGGTTTGCTGTTCATGGCTGCAACATATCATTTTATTGATTGTTCCTCACATTCTCTGAATTCTCAAGAACCTTTTCTCACTTTTCAGTTGACTTCAGTTGCTCTACATGGGTCCAGTCTTCATCCGGCAGCTATCTATATTTCTGATTTAGTTGAGCATATCATTCTTCTTCCAAAGAGGAAGATTCCTCCAGACATAATTATGGATAGGTTCACATGCCAGGCCCCAAGATACCTGTGCACAGAAGAACCAGATTGATCCTGATTCTACCTACTTAATTAGAAGGGGTTTTTTTTTCCCATGTGGTTTTTCCCCAGCACCTTGTTTTTGAGCAGTTACCTTACTTTACTTGATGTAATGGGTTACCTATGGTCTTACTTACCAGGGCCCATATATTTTCCAAGTTAGCATTCAGGGGGGGTTTTAGGATTATTAATCCTCCCTTGTCCAAATTTGGTCATATGTCTAAATCGGGAGTCATGTCTAAATCGGCAGTCCATCCAGTCTATTTATAGTCATTAACACCATTGAGTCCACTTGACCTAATTGGGGCACATGTTTCAGCTACTAAAGTGTGGGGAACACTAATTGAGGGCTCACTGCCACTTATTGCACTTGATTTCATAAGTTTAGGAGTCTCCTAGATCAATCCCTACAATTTAGGAAGCCACTGGGAGTGCCGAAACCAACCAAGGTCAGTTCACTTCAGTTAATGACTAGTCAAGCTAAGTTAGGAGTCAGTTACATTCAGTTCTAGTCCTCTACATTCAGTTAGTGCTAGGTTTACTTGATTGCACACATGTGGGGCACATTTCTCACCTACCACAGTCAGTTAACCATTAGTCAACACTAAATGTAACACTTGAGTTTTGTTTTAGAGCTCCGATGAACTTCGGTTATGGTTTAGACAAGGACAATTAACTACTAGGTCCTCTGATAGTGATTTAGACAAGGTCTTGGTTACCTACAGTCAAGTAGAGTCTAATCAATTTGAACTTCCTCATGTGGATTCGAATTGCTTGTGGCTATTAAAGCCATTTTACTTCATTGTAATTATCATCTAGATTACTTTTTTATTAATGAAAGCATTCACAGCTGCAAGCCTTTTGCACTGTTTCATTCTTCAATCGCTGAGTACATTGTGAGATATTCTTTGTGAGTTGTGTATTTGTCTACAGATCTATATGCTCAAATTTACAGATGATGTAGCCAATAAAATTTTATTCATTCACAATATTTAAAAACAATGCAAATACATGAGAGTCAAAAAAATAACTATCTTTATTTTTTCTCCATTCTAACTATTACAATGAAGATTCAACCCCTTATAACTACTATATGAGATTTTTGAAAATTGCTAATTTTAGGAAATTATTGCATGACTCTAAAAGTGACCACTAACTAAGAGATAAGTAGAGAAACACAATTTTTCAACTCACTTTTTTAATTAGGTACATAAGCTAAGAGATAACTAATAATTACAATTTTAAAAAAATCCCGCAAAAACACTAAAACGCCAATTTGAGGCCTTATATGAAGGAATTTGGCCTCAAAAAAGTGTCCAAAAGACTAATCACAATGGTATTATTGATAATTTCTATGAACACTTTGAAATTCAACTTGTTATTAAATTTGAGCACAAAAGAATAACTGAGTAAAAAGTTATGACCCTTGAAATTCCCAACATCATTCATTTTTTTTTTTCTTTTTTTTTCTTTTTTCCAACATTTGGAAATCCTTGCATCACTGTAGGTGTCTCTAACTCCAAATTATATGAAATTTCCTTATCCCACTTTCCAAATCCTCTGTTCACAATTCATTTTGACCATCATTATCTATTTTGACCTCATACATTAGGGGCCATCTATTTTATAGATCTACTTTGATGTAAGAACACAAATACAAGGTACTCCTAATTAAAATCAATGAAATATGTGAAGACTTCTAGCTCCAAATAATTGTTTTACATGCTTTTACATACATTGATGTACGTTTCCATGAGGAACCACTTTTGTCCATATAAGGTCCACACATGAACTGCAACCAAATCTCAAAATCCTTGAATCGGGGATGAAAGCTCGACAAAGAGAAAATCCAAAATGAAATATTATGCATGGACAACAATTGCATGTCATGTAGGAATCCTTATCCTTGGCCTTATTATCTCTCTAACCAATAAATGAAGGATCCATGGGAAGGATACATAGATAGAGAAAAGTGAGATCAATGCAACCAAACATTAAAGGAATTCAGTGAAAGCTAAAGCAGTTCAAAGTTCATATTACTTTTGTTTAGATGCATAGGAATCTCTACTTGAGACCCAATAATTTTCATACTGATTCACTTGTAGAATTTGACAAATAAATCACTAGGTAAGTAAAACAATTATTCACAAGAGTGTTTTTAAAGCTAAATACTACTAAATTTTAGAAAATAACTAAACATGATGACCAGATAATAAGTGACACAACTTAAAATGACAAACAAAATGAAAAATTTTGGTCATGACTAGTTCTACTATAACAAACCGATTATGTGCACTCTCGTTCTGCCCCAAATCTCAATAATATAATATGAACACTCTATAATATAATATAATAATATTAACAAAGTCTAAAAACTCAAATTGACATGGAGAGAAATGAAAAGTATGGAAAAATTTATTCTATTCAGAGAATGAGAACACTTTTTTTTTTAATAAGAGGGACCCTTTTCTATTACTTCTTAAGCAATAATCGAATATTTACATGCTCCTGACTCTGGAAACATGGATTCATGCAATGTCTTGCAACCAAAAAAGAAAGAGAAACAAAATTGACCATATGGTAAGTCTCGAGAGTGTGAGGGTTGCCCAGCCTCTGAACTATGGCATCCCCATTCGTCTACAAGACAAAAATAGTAAGGTAAATACAGACATTAAGATAAAGAGGAAGATAAAAATAGATAGACATGAAAAGGACCCAAAGTGAGGTGAAGACTAGGGCTTCATGGTGGATTCTTCCTCCCCTGTATCAACATTGTTGGCACCTTTGGTCGCATTGTTGGCTCCCTCATCCCTGTTGTTTCTTTGACCATGCTGAAAAGGAGGCTCAACCAACTGAAGTAGGCTCTTCATATGTACTAGGCCGCTTTGGACATCCTCTTTGAATGTGCCAACCGTGATTTTGACCAGTTCGATGAAGATCTCCCTCTCATTCATGGAGCGCGAGAGGATAAATTTAAGGCGCCAGTTGTTGGACATGACCACCTCATGGCCAATTTTTAGCCTGAACTCCCTAAAGATCTTGTTCTCCATTGCAGTAATGTACTAGAGAATCTAATTTGGAATCTCTTGATTGAATAGGGCTTCCCGTCCCTCCTCCTCATTACCACCTCCCTAAGATGCCACATTGTTTACATAATCTGTGTCACATGCCCCAATTTGCAAAACAATTTAATGTCATTAAGGAACATTAAGTTATATTTTATGATAAAGTTTGTAATTGATGACCAAATGGGGTCAAGGATAATTAATGTATTTCAGAATATTTTATTAATAAATAAATAAATGATGAGACAACAGCTTAGGGAAGCTATTAAATGAGTGTTAACTGGTCACTTGGTGGAGGAGACTGGGTGAAGAGTATACTAACAAGTGGCAGCATCCTCAAACGACTTCCAACTTTTGCAGGTGGCAACTTTCCTATAATTGTGGTCATGATTCCCCAAGAAAGTGGAATAGGAGCAGGTGGCTCATTAAGTAAAAACTGACCTAGAAGACCTAGGCATTGATATAAAATTTCCCATTGAAGACAGTTGAGGCTTCTCATTCTGGAATTGTGATCATTCTGAGTGAATGAAGTACACATGAGAAATTCAATGGAGGGGACTTGTTGAAGTGAGTTTGGGGGTTAAATGCTAAAGATTGAACTTGTGCAGCTACTCTAAGCTAAAGTTCTTACTGCTATGAGCAGGGATGAATTACTGCTGTATATTCAGTAAAGTGACAGATGATCTTAAGGTTACATCTCTCACCTAGTACTCTACCAGGAAGACCAGGAAACAGGCTCAGGGGTCCTGAGAAAGTGCAAACTAAGCTTTCTCCAGGAGTTGGTTGGGAGGAACAGCCTCCTTAAGCTGTTGTCACCTCATCCATTTGACAGGTTTTATTTATTCAGGTTTATTTATAGTTTATCTACTGTTTTCAAAAAAAAGATTACTAGTTTTCAAGATATGCATATTATTATTTTATTAGGGTTTATGAAGAAGAAAGAGCATTGTTTATTGATAAAACTAGTGATTAGCGGATTACATTTAAAACAATAGAGATTTTTCTAAGTGAAAGGTGAATAGAAAATAAATTACCAAGTTATATTTTTCCATGCCTTTTGCAAGGAAGTACTCTAGTACAGCTGGTTGCTTAAGTTAGATAAGTAGATTTGTTTATTACCCTGAATGTAAAATGCAAAATGATTACTTCTATAGTTTTATGTGATTCATTTACAGAAATCTAGATGTACTTACTTTGTCTACTGAAATTAAGTGTATTATCTAATTAAAGGAAAATAATAGATTATATAATAATCACTAGTAATTATAATATTCACAGAATTATTACTAGTATTAATATTTATTGTAAATACAATAAATAAAGTTTAATAAAAAAATATAGGAACAGTAAAAGTAGTACTTAGGGTTTAACCTAGCTAGTACTTCATAGGTCATTATAATAATTTATTCAAGTTTACAATTACGCTCAGTTTCTGAAAACACGGATGCTTTTATTGTAACCCTCAAGAACCATCTAGGGTTTATAAGAGATAGGATTTATCTCTGAAACTGATTTTACTTTTTTATTCTTAACACAAAAACCTAATAGCAGTAAATAAATATTATTAAAAATAAAATAAATACAGAGCTAAATTTAATTCTGAAAAACCATTTAAATACATAATTGTAGGTTATCCATTAATAATAACCTTTTAAAGAGAAAACAGAACATTTTATTCACCCAATAGCATTGCAAATTTAAATAGTAACCATTACTGTAAACCATTTATTCTAAATGTAAATTTAAATTAAATAACACTGTAAATAATTAAACAGAGAAGAAATAGAATAAGCATAATGGCTTATAGCCTTTTATAATAGTTGTTGAGGCTTAAACCTAATCAAAACAATTTATACAAGTATAAATAGAAATAGTAAACCAAAAATTTTAACCATTACATTTCATAATAAGTAAAAACCCTTCATCTGTTTACAAGTCTTGCTGAATGAACAATCTTTTCATTTCCTGCAAAATCCACTTAAAATTTCAAGTAACCACTCAGTGGTCAAAATAGTAATGTCACGGCTTAAGCCAAGTTTGTAAACCAAGAATCTTTTACATCTTCCCAGGACGTAAATGCTCTTTCACAAAAACCCTAAGTCACAGCTGCAACATCCTTTAACATTTTTCCACATAACTATCTCTAGGGTTTTAAAAGGTATTTTAAAAAAACAAGAAGCAAATACATAACAGTAAACCCAGGCCGAGTCCACAACCAGCACAACAAAGCTCCCATATTTCTGACCACCACAACATAAATTGCAGGACAAAACCCGGAGTGATAACCGGGGCTTACCAGGGTTTGCATGTCTGAAGCTTGAAGAAACGTTCTTGCAACCAATACCCAAAGCTGGGAAAAAGGACCTGCACAGAGTAACCATTTTATGGTTATAATATTTATAATGTAATAAAAATTTCCAAAAGTTATCTTAAATAAAAACCTGGACAGGTCGTTACCTATTAGTGATCTCGTTTTGAAGAAATCGTGAAAGAAAATCCTTTGGGCCAACTCGATGGCACATTGGAGAGTGATGCCCCAGAAGGGTTTAATGCGTCGAATGCAACTGAAGACCTTGAGCCACAAATCAAAGGAAACGAGCACCACTGTGTTTTCTTAAAACCAACTCACAGTCCTTGAATCAGTGGAGAAAAACAACTTCTATGCACACAATACTCCACAGTAGTCAATAAGCATCTAAAACCACCATATGTCCTCACCAAGACAAGCTCACAGTATTTTTCTGGAACACAGTTTCCAAATCAGAGGTTATTGTAGAGTCATGGTGGCCACGAGCTCGCACCTCGGCCGCACATAGTCGAAGGAACCCTCTCACTTTCCAAGTGAAGGGTTACGACAATCGTAAGTCAACTTAACCAAGGGATTACACACCTCCACATGTCCACTGAATTATTTCACCATTGTGGGTGGCATTTCAATAGTCAATTATGCAGTTTCTAATCTGCATTAAAATCATTACAAATCAAAACAATAATCATTTAAACAATGTAATTCTTTTTTATTGCTAATAATATAATATACCCTTGATCATTTCGATGCCCATTTTATCAACCATATAAATAAGAAATTGATTTCTTTTAGGGTTTTGTTATAGGTCAAGATAGGGTAGCTTATTTTGCTAACTATGTTTTATAAAACATAAGTAAAGGACATACTTTTAATAATAAACTATATTGAGAAAGGAAATCTAATGATTCCTTGAAGTAGTCTTTTGAATATCTGGAGTTGGAGAGTAATAGTTTGACTAGGGCCCAAGCAATTATAAGATATTTCATATGATATAAACCAATAACCATATCTCAAGAGATGTACAAACAACTTTGTGATGAAGTGAAGTTTTTAGTGAAAAGGTACACCAGGAATTGAGGTGTAAGATACAAATAAAAAGAATTCAAAGTAAAAAATGTAACAGTTTGAAGAAGAATTCTTTTAGCTAGGAAGAGAACCTTGGACCAATTCTCTTAATGCATTGTGTAGTTAGGGTTACAAGTGAGTGCAGTCCATATACTTATATAAGACTCTCAAATGTAATTTTTAAACATCCAGATAATGAGTAAAACAGTTAAGAGCCAAAATAGTTTTGTTTATATATTGAGAAAACATCTAATTATAAAACCCTAGGATAAGGGTATGTTTGATAATACATTCTAATGAGTATGATGACTTAATAGCCCTTATAAAACAAAACTCTTGGATAAGATACACTAGATTTATAGTTCAACAACATAGATTATTTCTTCCATGTCTACAAAATGATTCAAATACTTATGATCAAAACCAAACTCCAAATGTTTTGAATGATTGAAGCAAAAGTCTGAGTACTATATTTCTTCCTATTTAAAATTTAGATCACAATTACTATAAGCAAAAGTACGAGTATTCTTTAGAAATAATATTAATCATCCAGTTGATTTGATTTCATTTTGAAAGTATTTTGTTCATGCATTTTAACCCATGCATATGTAGTTTTGTTTTAACATCTTTATCGAGTTTTGAAAACTATATATAAGATCAATATTACCTCTTATGGAGACAAGCTGCAATTAAACATTATAATTCTAGCATCATATTTATGCTAGTGAAGTATCTTTCTTGACCTGGATATATATATATATATATATATATATATATATTACTGGAACAAACGCTTACCTGTTAGAACCTATAAAGAACCAACAGTTCCACTGTGTTATCTATAAGCTAAGTAAGCCCTGATCACACCTAAGAAACTTTCCCTACTTGACAAAAGAAAACAGTAACATACTTAGCATTATTAAAAGACAGATTTCTTTTCTACTTTCTGGAAAATGCAACTACNCTGATCACACCTAAGAAACTTTCCCTACTTGACAAAAGAAAACAGTAACATACTTAGCATTATTAAAAGACAGATTTCTTTTCTACTTTCTGGAAAATGCAACTACTAGGTTGAAACAGTGCTAACACAATATTTAAAGATACGCCTTTAAGTTATATAGAACCTTATAAATAAGTAATATTCATTTCTCTTGAAAACTGTTAATTATCTACTAACAATTAGTGGTTCATTAGCATTGCCATTTGACTTGTTGGTATAACTCCCAATTCGATTATTTATTCAAATGCAAATGCTTGTATTTATACATTTCATGAGGCGGTTGATTACCAGCCTCTTCGCCTTCCTAGCTATTCATATTCCTATTATTTATTTANTATCTGCTAACAATTAGTGGTTCATTAGCATTGCCATTTGACATTTTATGTCACATGAAAAATTTTAAATTTTTACAAATTTTTGAGTTATTACAATCTGAAACTCTAGTGGAGTGGCGACGCCTATGCGAGCTCTTAGGTTTACGTCCTCTACCTTTCATGATAATTCTCACCCAATATTTTCTCATGCTCATGTATTAATTCTTCTCCCAGAAAAATTGCAATATATTGAGTGCCATAAGCTCCCTCTGTTCCGTGCTCAAAAAGTTGCTTGGATGCCAACATAGTACCCCTCCAATGCAAAACTAGGTATTCCTCGTCATGGTCAATGGATGGCCTAAGGTCCTGCCCTGTGTAGTGTTCATCACATTTAAAGAGTTGTTGAAATCCATTGCATAACACTATATTTCCTGTCCGTAATAATTCCCACACAAGGCCACCTAGACAATGTGCCTTCCATTCATTTTATTGCACCTACGATCCCCGATGCAAGCCCAATTTCTCTTATGCATGCAGTCAGGCATTGAAAGGGTTGAAATATGTCCCCTAATGCACCTACCTATGATCATGCCTACCCTCTGTCTTCTCTTGACCACCCACATCCAGGTTTCCAGGCTCCTAAGAGGCTAATTAGAGCCAAGTCCCTCTGTCTTCCTTAAGATGATAATCATATTACTTGAAAAATTGAAAGGTGGATTTGGCTAGGACTCCTTTGGTTGCAATGGAGTCAACCACCTTGTTGGTTGTTCTTTATACATTTTGAAAGAAGACAGCTGGATACCCCTCCAGATTAGCGCGTAGAGATCTATGTTTGCCCTCCAAACGCCAATTGCTAGATATTTTTCCTTCTCTAGATCCAGCTTGCAATATCCTCGCCATGTTGATAATGAGGAACGATTCCCCTTCTAGAATAAGTGGGAACCAGTTTTGCTTGATTTCCCAATCCATTCCAATTGACAATCCTTCCAATTCAACTGCATTGTGGGTGTAAGTTCCGATAGATCCCAAGTAAACTCCCTGGATTGTCCCTTCCCTATCTCTTATAACTCCCACAAATCCGTCTGGACCCAAATTGCTTTTGGAGGTGCCGTCAAAGTTCAGTTTGAAAGTACCAATGAGGCAGGGGGCATGTCCATTGGGTGGGAGATCTAGCTTGGATCGAATTCTTCATAGCTTGGCCTATGTATATTGGAATGGTTGTTACGTTCCAATCCCAGAGAATTTTCATTTCATTGCTATGGGTGGTAAGATCCTTGTCGTTCCAAGAATTTAATTTCAAAGTTTTGTGAATGTGAGTTTTGAGAATCTCCAAGACCTCCTCCATTTTTCTGGCTCTGTTATTGAATATTTTGTTGTTCCTTTCAATCCAAATATCCCACATGGAAAATTATAGAAATAAATCCCAAATTATATTGAGCTCTTCGCTGATAAAAGGTTGTCGAGGCCATTGTGCTATGTTGAGGTCAGGATGTCCTCTTCTTCTGGAATTTTTCTGAAATATACTTTCCCCTTCACTCCATATTTTTTCTGGAAAGTTGCATTCATCCAGAAGATGATTTGTAGTCTCCCCATTAATTTTACAAACGCATCACCAAACAGGTCCTATGCAGCCTCTCTTTTGACGATTTTCCCTAGTTAGAATGCACTTGCATAAGAGAAGCCAAAGGAAGGTTGATATCTTGAGGCACAAGTTTGATTTCCAAATATTTTTCCATCCATTGCCTTGGTCATTCTCTATGATGTTGGTTAGAGTCGCAGCTGCTTCTTTCAAGTTATATGTTTTGGATTGAGAAAATCCTCATCGTAACTTGTCTTTTTCATGATTTATCCCTAATTGGCATGTTTGGAGATCCTCCCAGAAAGCATGCAAGTCTTCTTTGGGGATAATGTTTTGCCACCATTTCTTACATTTCCATTTCCTGTAGTGATCCTCCATATCGGTGTCACACCAAAATTCCCTAACTTTGGTAATATTCCTGAGATGCAATTGTTCTCTTAAAATGGGCAATTCATGGTGATCTTTGAGCAAGATAAGTTGGTGCCATGAGTCCTAGAAGAAATACGTTGTTTCGCCATCTCTTATTTCCCAAAAACTTAAATTCTGAACAATTTTGCGATTGGTATAAGCTGAGTCCCAAAAATGGGAACCTTTGATCTAGCTGTTGAATCTAATGAGATTCTTCTTGGTGTGGTTCGTAGCATATGTGACTTGCCAAAACATCTCCCAGGGTTCATTGTTGTGATTTATCCAATGCCACCAAATCCTGGTGTTTCCTATTTTATTGCTAGTGGCAGGATCTATGATTCTGAGACCTTCTAGCTTGGGTCGACAGAGGGTATTCCAATCAACCAAAGACCATTTCTTATGCTCATCTAAGCCTCCCCAGAGGAAGGTTTATTTCAGGCATCTGACCTTTTTTTGAACTGATTTGGGGGCATCCAGAATCACGAACGTGTAGAGGGGCATAGCCTGAAGAACTAATTTGACAAGGATCAGGTGGCTGGGAAAATTGAGAGAGAGAAAGGTCCAGCAAGAGAGTTTATGCTTCAAACAATCCAAAATATATTTCTAGGAGACATTCCTGTTCATAGAGTAGGTCAAGGGGGCTCCAATATACTTAAAAGGGATTTTTTTGTCGGAGAACTCAAGAATGCGAAGGATGTTACGTTTTGTAGTTTGGCAAGTGTTGAAGAACTGAAATTGGGATTTTTCCTTGTTGATAATGAGGCCACTAGCAGTGAGGAAAGTGTCGATACAACTCCTAATGGATTTCACTCCCTGCACCAAGGCATTTCCTAAAAGCATAGTGTCTTCCACAAATTGCTAGTGCGATTGAGGCTCTAGACCATCATGGGGCGTTAAACCATTGAGCTCACAAGAGAGGATTTTGGATTTGAGGAGTCATCCTAGGCCTTCCATCACGAGGACAAAGAGGGATGGTGAAAGGGGGTATCCCTTCCTAATACCCCTAGAGGGCCTAAAGGTTTGAGAGGGGGTACCATTGACTAAGATGGAAAAGAAGGAGGTCAAGGTTAGTATAAGAATGCTGTTAACCCAACATTGTTTGAAGCCAAAATCCAAGAGCATTTTTTCCATGAATATGCAATTGAGTTTGTGAAAAGCTTTGGATAGATCGAGCTTGATGAACATTCACGGCTTTTTGGTGATCTTGAGAGAATGGATAATTTTGTACGAGAGGATGATTCCATCAAGGGTTTGATGACCTTCCATGTAACCAGATTGTTCTTTGGAGACTATATCAGGAAGTAGGGACTTGAGTCTATTGACGATGGTTTCAGTAATCATTTTTAAAAAGACATTGTAGAGACCAACCGGTCGAAATTTACCTGGGGAATCCACTCCATTTTCTTTGGGGATGAGGGAGATAAAAGTCAAATTGAAAGCATTTAGGATTTTCCCAGTTTTCCTCGAGTCCTCCACAATGTCCAAAACCTCTTCTTTGATGGTGTTCTAGTAGGAAATTGGTGATGAAACCATATGAGCTTGGAGCTTTGTCATCTTTTAATTGCTTGACCGCCTCCTCTAGCTCTTCCATCTCAATGGGTCGTAGTAGGAGTTGATTTTGTCTTGGTGTCATGAGGGTGGGGATGTTCTCAAGGAATTTTTCCATTTTAGTGTTTGTTTTCACTTAAGGTTCCTTCATTATGATCTTGAAATGGCTGATGAGAGTGTTCTGGATGTCTTCATGGTTTTCCAATATAGTGCCATTTTCATCCTTTATGCACACAATTTTGTTTGCTTGCTGATGTTGAATAGTGGCTTTGTGGAAGAAAGAAGAGTTCATTTCCCCCTCTTTGAGACATTTATTTCTATATTTGGATGTCCATAGTATTTCCTCTTATTTTTCTCTATTATCGAGTGCTTCCTGAAGAATTTTCTCCTCTACCATGGTTGATTCAGTGTATACTTCCTGCATGATGATCCTTTGAAGAGCTTCTAGCTGCTTCTCGAGATGCACCTTCTCCAAATGGATGTTGCCAAAATTTTCTCTGTTCTAGAGTTTAACCTACTCCTTAATGTATTTTAATTTTTGTTGAAGCTGATAAATTAATGTACCTTCAGGAGGGTGGAAGTCATTCCACCATTGCTGGACGAGAGAATGGAAATCTGAATGGGAGAGCCAGAATTGTTCAAAGCGAAAGGGCCTTCTTAGTTGTTCCCCTTGTCTGCACCAGTGGAGGCTTATCGGCCAGTGATTCAATCAATGGCACATAGTCAAAGGAACCATCTCACTTGCCAAATGAAGGGTTAGGGAAATCGTAAGTCCACTTAACCAAAGGATTAGACACCTCCACATGTCGACCAAATTATTTCATCATTGTGGGTGGAATTTCAATAGTCAATTATGCAGTTTCTAATCTGCATAATTGGAGAGTAATAGTTTCACTAGAGCCCAAGCAATTAAGTATATTGGAGCCCAAGCAATTAAGTATATTATGCAGTTTCTAATCTGCATAATTGGAGAGTAAGTAGTCTTTTGAATATCTGGAGTTGGAGAGTAATAGTTTCACTAGAGCCCAAGCAATTATAAGATCTTTCATATTATATAAACCAATAACCATATCTCAAGAGATGTACAAACAACTTTGTGATGAAGTGAAGTATTTAGAGAAAAGGTACACCAGGAATTGAGGTGTAGGATACAAATAAAAAGAATTCAAAGTAAACAATGTAAGAGTTTGAAGAAGAATTCTTTCAACTAGGAAGAGAACCTTGGACCAATTCTCTTAATGCATTGTGTAGTTGGTGTTACAGGTGAGTGCAGTCCATATACTTATATAAGACTCTCAAATGTAATTTTTAAACATCCAAATAATGAGTAAAACAGTTACGACTCAAAATAGTTTTGTTTATATGTTGCGAAAACATCTAATTATAAAACCCTAGGATAAGGGTATATTTGATAATACATTCTAATGAGTATGATGACTTAAGAACCCTTAGAAAACAAAACTCTTGGATAAGATAGACTAGATTTATAGTTCAACAACATAGAGTATTTCTTCCATCTTTACAAAAGGATTCAAATACTTATGATCAAAACCAAACTCCAAATTTTTTGACTAATCTAAGCAAAAGTCTGAGTACTATATTTCTTCCTATTTAAACTTTAGATCACAATTATTATAAGCAAAAGTACGAGTATTCTTTAGAAATAATCTTAATCATCCAGTTGATTTGATTTCATTTTGAAAGTATTTTGGTCATGCATTTTAACCCATGCATATGCAGTTTTGTTTTA
>LPNX010354336.1:0-13769 GCA_001517045.1 Pseudotsuga menziesii
TAAGTTTGCTATATGAAATTCAAACATTTCATCAAACAAAATACAATTTTATTTGAAGAAATAATGTTTTTTAAAGGCTGTTGGGTAGGGGCACAACACATTCCAATCAATATCTCTACAAACCCCAAAGTCGTAGAAAATGTGCAGATCGGTGCAAACTGCTCTCGTAAGGAGATTACCATATATACTTCCATGTTTAAGGAATTTTGTAGTGTGTTTCCCTATTCATATGAGGAGATTCCATGCATCAATCCATCTATTGTAGAACACAAAATATGTACTTACCCCAATGCTAAACCTATTCGACATAAGCTTCAACCTATGAATTTGCGAAAAGCGGCAGTCGTAAAGGTTGAGGTGGAAAATTTGTTGAAAGCTGGGTTTATTTACCCAATTTCTCTGATGGAATGGGTATCCAATCCTGTTCCTGTTGATAAAAAACAAGGGAAAATGCGCGTGCGCACTAATTCTGTGACCTAAATAAAGCGTGTCCCAAGGAAAATTATCCCAAACCCTTCATTGATCATATCATTGATGCTTGTGCGGGTAGCGAAGTATTTTCGTTTATGGATGGATTTTCTGAATATAATCAAATCCAAATCAAGTCAGAAGACCAACATAAAACAGTTTTTATTTTTCCATGGGGTACCTTCACGTACAATAAAAATCCCTTCGGTTTGAAAAATTCCTAAGCTACCTTTGAGCGGGAAATGAAATTTTCCTTCCATGACATCAAGAATATTGTCGAGCCATATTTGGATGATTTTCCTTCCCATTATCGCAAGAGGAGGGATCATCCAGATCACCTTCACTTGATTTTTTAATGATGTAGACATTATAAGATATGCATGAATCCCCACAAGTGTGTTTTCTGCATCGAGTAGGGGAGGCTACTATGGTTTATCATGTCAAACAAAGGAATTTAGGTGGATCCTTTGAAAGTCGAGGCTATTGTAAATCTTTCTCCTCCTCGTTCCATCAAGAAACTTTAGAGCCTACAAGGGAAATCTAACTTTCTTTGGTGTTTTATAGTTAATTATGCCAAGATAACTAAGGGTTTCATGCGCTCTCTTAAGCAGGACACCCCATTTCTATGGGATGAAACCGCACAACTTGCATTCGAGGCATTAAAAAAGGATTTATTGTCAACTCCTTTATTACGTCCACCAGATTACTCTAAAGTTTTTAAATTGTATTTGGTTGGGTCAGAGTTGACTACTGGGGTAGTATTGGTTTAGGAGGACGATAAGCTCCAAGAGCATGTTTTCTATTATCTCAATCATTCATTAGTTGGTCCAGAACTCAAATACCCACGTCAAAAAATTAGCATTAGCAGTTGTCTATGTTGTTCAGAGGATGTGTCACTGCATTTTCCCGAGGACAACCATAGTGGTGGTAGATGTAAATCCTTTTTAGTATGTTTTATCCTGATGCATAATTGGGGTCAAATTCAATAAGTGGATATTCATTCTCCAAGAGTTTGACTTGGATTTCCAATATGCTAAATCCAAAAGTCCTTAGTTTTTGCAGAGCTTATCTCAGAATTTCCTATGGAAGAGAATGTAGTGGTGGAGGATGAATCATTCCCAGATGAGTATATCTTTCTAGTTTCCACCTCTAATCCCTGGTATGGAGATATATTTATATATATCCAGACTCTAAAGTGTAGATTCTATTTTGCATCGGTGCCTTACCCACAAGGAGGTTGAGCATGTTCTAAATGATTCCCATAGCAGAGCATGTGGGGGTCATTTATCTGTGTTAGCAATGGTCCAGAAAAAGTTTACGTGTCGATTATTTTTGGCTTACGATCTTCAAAGATTGTGTGGAGTCTGTGAAGCATTGTCATCTGTGCCAGCTCTACACTAGGAAAATGTGGTCGCATCCTACTTCGTTGTTCCCCGTCATTGTGATAGGACCCTTCACTAAGTTGGGGATGAATTTACGTGACATGCAACCCAGTTTCTATTGGGGGGCACAAATATATCATTGTCGTTGTAGAATACTTCACAAAGTGGGAAGAGGCAATGCCTACCTTCAAAGAAGACAGTGAAATGACAACTTACTTCGTGTTTAACAAAATCATTACTCATTTCGGTGTACCAAAGGTGATTGTCACTGACCATGACCGTCACTTTCAGAATAGCATGATGACCGAGCTGACTACGCCTATGCTAGGGTTTAAGTAAGATCACTCATCTTCCTTCTACCTGCAAGTGAATGGACAAGTAGAGGTAGATAACAAAACCTTGAAAATGATTCTAAAGTGTACCATTAACGCAAGCTGGTCAAATTGGCACATTATGATATATCTTACATTCTAGGCGTACCTGACTAATGTCAAGACTGCTATGGGTTTCACACCTTTCCAGCTCATTCACGGGGTGGAAGAAGTCACGCCAGTCGAATGCAAGATTCCATCTCTTAAGATAGTTATTCATGTACTTCCTAACACTATGGAACTAGAAGAGCATTTGCTTCACTTAGAAAATCTGGATGAATGACCCAGAGATGCGTTGACAACAAATGAAGCTCACAAGAATAGGTTAAAGAACCAATATGACAAAGCAGTTAAGCCAAGGTTTTTTTCTGAAGGGGAACATGTTTTGCTCTGGGATCAAGACAAAGAACCCCTAGGGGTAGGAAAATTCTAGTCTATGTGGTTAGGTCCCTATGTCATGCAAAGGTTTTGAAAAAGGGAGCATACAAATTGACTGATTATGATGGAAATAACTTTCCTAATCCTAGAAATGGGCTCTACTTGAAGAAGTACTACACTTAGGCCTGGTGCTTGTTCTTGTATTTTTATTGTATGTATTTTTATGTACAATAGTTAGCTGGTTAGTATTTCCTATACAATCTGTTGGTTGTTTCATATGTCAATTGAGTTCTCCGTAGGTTTTGTGGATGGAGCTAGCCACCACACTTGTAACCTGGCTTCAGCCGCATGGGTTATCTATTCACCCTCAGGACAACTAGTTTCCTTTGGTGGCTCTTGCTTAGGTCCTACTACTAATAATGTGGTCAAGTATAGGGAAGTTATTGATTTGTTATGGGATGCTATACTACATGACATCACCCATTTGGAGGTTAGAATTGATTCTCAACTTGTGGTTTCCCAACTCAATGGAGATTATCAGGTGTGAAACCCTACTTTGTTACATCAGTTTTTGCATGTAAGATTACTTGAAAGAAACTTTGAATATATTTCATTTAATCACATTCCAAGAAATGAAAATACAATCACTGATGCTTATGTGAACTACATATTAGACTGGCACTTAACACACACTTTGTAAAATAAATATAGCAGATGCATTTTGAAACACATGTAAATAACTAGAAAAACCTATATATATATGTGTGTGTGTGTGTGTGTGTGTGTGTGTGTGTGTGTAAAATATTTCCATAGATATATCGAGTTTTTGATCCGAAAATCCTATCAGAAATGTATAAATATACAAAAAATAGGATCGTAATCCATATGTATGCCTATAGATATAAGCATGTTCCTCAACCTCCTCGGTTGCAGCTACCTCTTCGGCCACCCTGTAATGAATAACAGCCTTGGATACCCTTCTAAGAAGGCATATCCAAGTCGTCAGAATCCCTACTACAAAATCCTGCATGACAATTAGGATTCACTCTATTCGCATGGTAGGGACCCCTTGGGTTAGCCTGGCCAACTTCCCCTCGAGAACTAGTAGTATACTCTGGTCCCCACCCTATGTAGGCTGCACAAATGTCCTAGGGTTCCCATCAAGGCGTACAGGTCTAACATATGCATTTACAAACATTTAAAAAAGATCAAAACTCTTATACATGTGTATATACATAAATTTATGATTAAAATTCATAAAAAAAATCAAATAACATAAAAAAGATAAAATACCTATCTCTCCCCATGCCTCCCATGGTGGGAGGACAAGGTCATTGTCTCCTCAGAAGTGCAATCCAACGTATAGGAATTGCTCAAGAGTTTGTTCTTTCCTTTCCCACCACAGATAGAAATCATCATTGTAAACACTTTGGACAGAACGTCCACCACTTTGACAGAGAAACATGTCTACCCATCTAGTGAGTTTAGGCCGGCGAGGGGAGGGTGGTGGTAGTGCTACTGCAGGGATGATAGCAGGGAATCTCTCAAAAAAGAACACCACCAAAATGCTTGCATAGCCGAAGTTATTCCTACGCCCTCTTTTGCAGTCAAAGAGTTGTTTTCTCATGATCGGGATCATACCAGAGAACCAGTCAAACACTATACCTTGCATGCATTCCCATGCCATCCACATCTGAGTCTGAGTGGCCAACTGTAGCGAAGAAGAACTAGCAATCCTCACCACCATGCTTACCATCACTTGTAATGGAAAGCTAGTTATGTGAGCAATTGGGACACATGTCCCCTTCTTCTCTGTACCTGGTGGGTAGTAAGTATCTATGTAGTCCTGAACACTGATAGTGTCACCACCCCTACCAATACCCTCAAGTTTCATGGGAATGCCTCTGCGGGAAAGCCCTGTAATGAAGTATATTTCCTCTACTTTAGTCTCCAAGATATCTCCTTATAGATCAAATCGACCAAGATCATGGTCCCGGTAACTGATAAGAGTCTCTAGTAAACTAAGATTGGCCCTCATGTCGAAGGTGCAGTAGAATTTCAATAAGCCACATTATTGCAAAGCTTACAAAGTCAGGGCATCCTGTATTACCTCTCGATCCATATCATCATGCTCTCTTTCCCTCCACTCTAAAACCATCTTGTACCTGCCCAATGACCACTGTCAATCATTAGAATCTATCATTTTAATTTGATTTTGGCCAAATTTTATTTTCTTTACAAGTTGCGCAGCATACACGATTGTGCTTTCAGCATAGTGTGGGTCATCCGTAGGTTGCTTCACAGCAACTCGCATATACATGACTGCTATAAAAAAATACCCGCATATGTTGCGTAAATTGTTTAGGGCTTGCACAAAATCATAAAATTTTACACAAAAATTAAAAATGGAGCGGAGAAAGAAGGAGAAGGGAGAGATAACCAACCTGCAACTTGTGGATTTTCATTCGGTCCAGTGGTTTGTCCTTAGTGATCAACTGAAGTCAGAGGTAAAAACTTGCCAAGTTTAGTAATTTTCCAAAATGGTATGTCCATTTTTGTTTTTTGAACTATTTATAGAAAATTTTCAAAATTTTGACCCATTTCCTATAGTTTAAAAGCAATTTTTAATAAATGGACTAATTCTTGTTGTTTACCGAAGGTAAATTTATTTTCTTGGTTATCTCTGCACCCAAAAATACTGACAGGAGAAAACCTTCAGAAATGAGGTTTCAATGGCCCGTTTCGTTGATGTTTTTGCAAAGCAGCTTTGGAGACACCAGACCATATTATGGTAGATTATGTCTTTTAAAAAATGTTTGTTCCATAGTTCTTCATGGGGTTCAGATCTTGATTCCTCCACAGCAAACAGTCCTTGATTTTTACCTGACACGGCACGATCGATGACCATCTAAATATTTTGCTGCAATTTTGCACAAAGAGCTGGCATTCAATTGTAAAAATCATGTGGTGGACAATATGGTTAGCTCAAACCAACTCTATATTCAACGATCTGAGGCCAATTTCCCAGGTCGTGGCCATCAAATATCTTTCGTTGTTTGCTGAATTATCTAGCTTCGCGCTCTCTTCTTTTCCTGTTACCTTATGGAGAAGTTCTAGCATTCAAGATGTGGGAAATTTACTAAAGTATTCTAAACCTATCAGCATTCCTTCTTGGAGGCTTCGTGGGAGTAATGAGGATTTTAAATTTTTTTGCATGAAATCTCCTTCAACAGTAATTTTCTTTGACAGTTCTTACAAAGGAAACCCCAGAGTCTCAGGAGCTGGGGTATTGGTCTACTCACCGGACAAATTGTCTTCTATCAGGTTTAGCTGGGGACTTGGAACAATGTCCAATAATCAGGCTGAAGGCTACGCCCTTCTCTTGGCAAGCCATCTGGTTTTGAAGAAGGGATATAAGTCAGTGCAAATCTTTGGTGATTCAGATATTTTGATAAAATCCTTAAATTCAGTTGACAGAATAAATAATTCTGCCTTGAATATCATTTTGCAAAGAACCAAGATTTTATTGAAAGGCTTAGAAAAGGTTGATTCTTTCCACATCCTTTGGGACCAAAATCACCTTGCATATGACTTGGCCAACAAAGCATGTCTTTTGCCTCAAGGTTTTCTCAGTATCAATGGGGAAGATAGTTATTTCCATCCTATCCCGTAATTCTACAGTAGCTGAATATTGTTTAACTGGGAGATTCTCTCCCTTTTTGTAAATATTTTTTAAGTTCAAGGCCTTCCCAGAAATTGTAAATAGGTTGATTGGTTATGGCTAAAAGACCCGCAATTCTCTTGTTTTTAATAAAATTACCCGTCCATGTTAAAAAAATATATTAAAGAATTATATTATTATTTAATCAGTTGCAATTATTTTATTCAAAATTAAAAAAATAGTATACAATTTCTCGAGACAATGTGTTTCGGCCTTATCCTTCTAGTTTTGCTCAAGAGAGACTATAAAATCTATAGTCCTATGTAGTCATACAATGTTGATAGCTTCCCATGCTCGATTTCAAATTTCTACTTGCATTGGTCAGATGTACGAGGAATAAGAGCTCACTACAGGCCATATGTTTACATATTAGTTGTAGTATCCTTATTCCATGAGGCTCAATAATATTTGCTAGTGGCCAGGGCCCATTTGGTTGTTTGCACTCTAACATTTTCAAATATGAACATGCCTCATATGAAAGATGGATATTAATGGGTGGTTATGTTTTATGAATATTTGACTAAATGAATAATTTAATAAAGCATTCAAGAGGATAAAAAAATGGATTTTACAGAGATTGATAGGCATATTAATGTGGAACAAAAATGTTGATGCCACAGTGTAAGAGAAACCAAACCAGGGACTTGCACACTATTTCTGAACTAACATCAAACAAGTTAGTTAGCAGATAGACCATAAGAAGGTTCTAATGGACAAGGAGTGAAAATTCACTGATTGAAATTAGGATTATGATGTAAAGCTAGATAAATATACCATGGGATCAACCCATAAAGTAGTTATCTCTATAAATCTAGATACCTTAGCTGACCATTCCACTCAAAAAGAAAAGAGATGACTTGTTGCATCCATTTGGGTTCTATCCACAATTTTAAATCACACATTCACAAAAAATATCCCAACTTTTATTAGGAGGAAGGACTTATCTAAGCAAGATCAAATTTGTAATGACAATGGCTGAATTTTTTGGAGCTAACCCAAATCTCTTCCATTCAAGCAAAACAAGTATAAACATATGTGCACGATAAGAGATCACTTGTAATATCCTACGAGATGGTAAGAATCGGGGTTAGATTCGATGAGAAACCAAATAACAAATAAATTCTTGAAAAATATATCGACGACGGTAATAAATTCACCTGGAAGGTCTAAGCCCTAGTTCTCCCTATAAAGGTCCATAAGAGGTCGTAGAGTATAACCACAAAACAAAACATGAAAGACAATATGAAATGCTTTTCCTAGTGCTACATACATGTGTTTATAGTTCTCAGAATAATAGTTTGAACTTGAATTCAACTTCGAAAAATGAGGTACTGGGTTCGAATCTCCCATGGTGTTCACATCCGTTGAGTTTATAATATAGTCGTGGAGTTTTGTTTCCTGTTATAGTTTGGTTGCAGGAAATTTGGGTTGGTGTCTAAGAGGTTTCCAATGTCTGTTTCACTTTTGAAGTGCCAGTTATGGTAGCTGCGATTGAAGATAGTTTTGGTCCATGGGCAGGTAAGGCTGGAGCTTAGACTAGTAGATAATTGCCATAGCTATTTCATACTTGCTAATACTCCAAACGGCCAATTACATATATGAAAAAGTAGACATAATTGATATAAACATATAAAAATAATATGTTAAGAGTAGTCCAAACACCCAATTATAGATACATAAAAGTAGACACAATCGATACAAAAAGAAAAAATCTCAATACAGATTCCATAAAGCTAATTGGTCTGAGCATATATCTAAATACAATAAAAAATTGCTCACTTCAAAATAAACATATCGTCGAATCCATTGTATGCCCTCTGATAACCATCCATAAGATATAATAAGCATTGAAAAATTACGGATTTTTATTTTGATACTAGTGGCAGTGCACTTATTAAGTGTTTTAGGTCAATCCTGTTTGAACTCAATATTGGAATGCAGTTCATTGTTTGCTTACAGAACCGACATTATCTTTTAATGGAAAAGAGGATAATGAAAACAACCTGCCATGTCCCTATAATATGTCCAGTCCATCAAATTCTTACTGGAATTGGTGGCAGCCTATTTAACAAGTGACCTATTCTCCAAAAAACCTGCTTCATCATCCGAATGATTGGTGCCCCATCTATCTGATATACAATCTGAAGCATTATTTGCTTGAGAACTTGAAGCATCCATTCTTCACTTGCATATTTCCCACTTTCAATAAAAGTATTGGAGGCATCCTTCTCGCCATTGTTGCTCTGGAATTCAGTACTGTTTTCTCTGAAAATGCCACATTTATCACCTATTTTCCATTCAAATTTTGAAATTATGTATTTCTTGTTGTCACTGCTATTGTGTTCCACTTTGCTCAATGGAAACAATGCTCCCTCTCAAGAAGAAGGGTGGATTGATTTGGGAAAAACGTCGATCGGTCGTAGACATGGGAGTTGAACTTTGGACTTTACGATAATGGCATGAATACTCATGATAGTTAAAAGTTATATTTGAGAAGCGTGGACTAAGGTTTATCTAGAATGCATCATCTTTTGTGGCATGCATTTTACTCAAATTTAGTGGTTGGTCACTATTCCACCTTATAAATATGAGCAACTCACCGTTCTCAATTCCATTAGGGTGTTTAGCATCATGAAGACATCAAAACAATGTGTTTTGAGGTGAATAACCTTTGCCTTTTTCGGTAACAACTCAAATGGAAAAAAATATTTTTGCCAAATTCTCACACTCATCTTTATCTCAAGAGTGCATGACTAAAGTGATCCTGTGGAATATCTTGGAAGAGTTTTGAAATCAGTCCACACTTTCATTTACGCACAACAACACTATTACATGCTTTTATTGCACCCTTCAAATTAGAGGAAATTTGGGGTCTAAAATGGGCCTTATAAAAAATTGTGCCATGGATGAGCTGGACTAAGTTGAATTTTTAAACCAATATAATTTCAATATCTTTGGTCAACCATTATGGTTGAGTTGAACACATAATGCTTATGTGTCATATTTTTATTTGACAATAGCTAACTCCATATCAACCTCACCTTGGTTAAGTTCTTGAAAAGATCACCTCGAAATAAGATAAATAAACTTTAACTAATAAATATAGAATATTTTATTTGATCACTACTTCCAACTCCTCTAAAACATAACCTTCACATTAATTAAAATTGTAGTGGAAGCATTTTGAAATACTAAAAACATTTATTAATCATTTTTTTAAAAAGAAATCTAAATAATATTTAATTTTAAATAGGCTTATCTTGAAATACTAAATAAAATATATTTAGTATTTTTAATATTATTAAATAATATTTAAAAAATAAATGTATTTAATTATTACATTCAAAGATAAATAAAACATTTAAATACTAACAAAATAAAAAATAAAAACTATTTTTAATGTTACTAAAATTATAATAAAATTTGATTTTACTTTTTTTCTCTCTTACCTACCTACCCATTAAACCACAATTTTTTTTATATTAATATAAAAAATAATATGAATATACATAGTTTATTGTTTTTTATTTTATGTGATGTAATATTTTTTGTATGAATTAATATAAAATTTATATTAAAAAATAATAGTGATTGTTTTATTTTTTTAATACTATTATAATTATATTTTTCATTATAAATGAATATATTTGAGTTTTGCATTTATTAAATATATAAAAAGTAGTGGTCTATTCATTTAAAAAAATAATAATATAAAATTCAAATGTTTCCTATCATTTATTATGTGTGCACAAGAATCTAAATATTTCATTAATATTTTTAACCAATATCTCTTTACTCTACATTAACTCAATTTAGTTGTCAACTATCATTAATGAGACGATTTAAGTTGACTTTCATTAGATTTAATCTGACATGGCATATTTGTAGTGTGATGTGGCTTTTTATTATTATTTTCCTTAGGAGGCGCATTTTAGACCCCATGATCTTATGGTCATATCATAAATTCATAAACACATATGTGTTCTCCATTGCTTAAGTAACATACATATCTTTATTGGTCATATTTAGGTCTATTATGCAAAGGTTATTATTTAAGCTAATATAATTATTAATAATATTTGGTTATCCATTTATTATTCTGTAATTATGGATATTTGAATTATCTTTTAGTTAATATTATGGAGATTAATCACTGTAGCTTTCCATGAGATATTTTGTCATTAACATATTGAAGCCTAATTTTGTAAGGTAGTTGAATCAAGAAAGTTCCATGTAAAGGGAAAATCAAAGTTCAAACATAACCATCAAATAAATGATCATGTCTTGACTTTAGGAGATATTCTTTAGGAAGTAAAGGTTGTATTTTATTTATTCTCCCTTGAGTTTATTGTTTGAAGCCTAATTTTCTAAGTTAGTGCTCATGTCTTGACTTTAGGAAATATTCTTTAGGAAGTAAAGGTTGTATTTTATTTATTCTCCTTTGAGTTTATTGTTTGAAGCCTAATTTTCTAAGTTAGTTGAATCAAGAAAGCTCCATGTAAAGGGCAACTCAAAGTTCAAACATAACCATCAAATAAATGATCATGTCTTGACTTTTGGAGATATTCTTTAGGAAGCAAAGGTTGCTAAACACATTCTTTCACTGTTTCATTGGACCAAAAATATACACGTGAACTTTTAACCTATGACAAACCTAAGTTAACTTTGTGATTTAAATATTCAAGCTATTTCACCATCATTTTGAGCATAGGCACATCACTGTGTTGCCAAAAATTGTTAGGTTGACAATGTTGTTAAACCAAGAAATAAACCAATAGCTCTAAAACTTGTTTCAAGGTCGATAACATGACCATGTTCACCCCTCACCCCAGGTTAGCGTCTTTATTATCATAATTATTACTAGTATCATGATGTTAACTTATAGTAACATTACTAATAGTTCAAGTACATTTTTCTACCATAGAGGTTTCTATTAGATTCAACTGTCACATCTCTAAACACAAGTTTTTCCCATACTCACCAAAAAGTTGTTTCTTTAGCCAATAAAAAACAAGGACTAATGGCAGGGAAATGTTGCTATGTAGCGAATCTTGTTTGGATGTAAGTGGGTTTAACTTTTAGTCTTCATATATCCACATGATTTCATATGAATTTTGTTTGAGATTTATGTGTCTTATATTCTTGTTTTGGATTTTTGTGTTGTTTTTAAATCTCTCTTTGTTAAGAGAGGTTATCTGTTATTTATAAATCCATCTTTGTTAAGTAATTATATTTTATATTGATTTTTATTTGAATATTTAATAATTTTTTTATTAATTACAAATATTTAAAATAATAATTTAAAATGGGTGTAGTGTTTATGTATTATTTTTTATAAATTTTGTTTTAAATTTGTGTGTTTTATGGACTATTATGGGTTTCTATGTATTGCTTGAGTGGATCTAACCTTTAAGAACACGTGTTTTCTTTTGAGAGGTCATAGGCTCAAATCAGACAAGGGTCGGGTATGCACACCTCTATATACTTTAGTAGTTAAATCTTTGTGTAGAGGTGGACCCTTGTCCCACAAACAAGGGGGGCTCATATACCAAATTGGTGTCTTCCTTGGTTGTTACCTTAAAATAATAATAATAATAATAATAATAATAATTTGTAAAGTTTAGGTGGCACATGTTGGATTAATAAAAATAATAATAAAAAAAGTAAAAAATAAAACAACTTATAACATTTATAATTAAAAAATAAAAAATAAAAATATTATACTCATATAAATATACAACCATATTAGGGCATACTCACAATCTTACCAATTGAGTAGTAAAATTCAATTGACTTGAGTAGTAAAAAGAAAAATTGTAGGGAAAAACCAACCTTCAATAATAGATTTATTATTGGTCGACCAAGGTTTCCATTATAATGGAATATTACAACCATATTTATAACGCTCTTTAATTGCAAATACAACTAGCAAGAAACCACGACCAGTAAAACCATGTGCCTTAAACCACTCACATCTTTTCTCATCCGCAAGTCAAGGTTAACCCTAACATATAAATGTTCATTTTTAGTTATAGAGAAAAACAATTCATTTGTCAAAAACATTTGGATAAATGTTTAAAATCTTCATTTGATGGTAAAATGTTTTTCAAATTCCAATTTATTCTCTAAATCTAGATTTTAAAATTTTATATGGATTATTTTACTCATTACGTGCTCTTAATATTCATTATTAGTTTTAAAGAAAGACAAGTAAAGCAATTTTTGGAAAAGTATTTGATTATATGATTATTAATGTTTCTCAACTCATTCTTTTACTAATATTTACCCTATTTGAAATTACTTAAGAAAGTTGGCAATTTCCCTCCCAAGTATGAATACTTATTAGACATTTCTGTAAATTAAAAAGGGTTTGCACCTCAAGAGCAATTGATCCCTCTCGGGGCTTGGTAGAGCCATAGTTAAGATGGATCTATACTGGTTCTATTTTTAAGGTTACAACCAAGCCATACACCAATTTGGTCTATGAGACCCCACAAACCAGGGGGTCTCGTACACTAAAGTGGTGTCTGCCTTGGCTATGACCTTAAAATAATAATAATAATAATAATAACAACAATAGAACAACAACAACAACAACAATAATAAAATCTATTTTGAAGGCCACAACTAAGCTAGACACCAAATTGTTATATGAGACTCCCTTGTTTGTGGGATAAGTGACCCCTTCTATTCGACGATGTAATTGCTAATGTTTATGAAGGTGTGCATACCCTACCCCCTCCAGATTTGAACATATGAACTCTTAGTAGGAAACACATGCTTTTAAGTGTTAGGCCCACTCATGCTTTTGTCACAAAAGGAAAATATAAGTTTAATTGTTGATTTTTAATTTTTGTTTCATTTTTTTTAAATAAATAAATTGTTTATATATATGTAGCATGACGGGCTACCTCAAGTGGTTGAATGCTATAGGTTGTGAGCAAAAATTCTTGGGGTCAAATCCTTGGGTGGATATAAATTTCTATATAAGGGCCTCACTTGATGTCCCCATTGAGTTAGCTCCATAATTAGAGTGAACAGGGTGTACACCCTTCGATTTGGCCCCTTGCGATTTCTTCCCATGGACGTAGTAGCTCCAATGGGGGTTTGTGAACCACAACATAGAAACACACACACACATAAACATTTTACTTATTCAGAAATAATTTATTGATGTTAATAAGATCCGCAAGGTGGCAATATCCCCCAACACTGCTACCTACTTTTGCGAGAAAAAGGATGCTCTAGGAAGAATGACAATAAGCTATTAGTTAATAGGAGAGCTTCTTGTCCAAGGCCATGAACAATTGTCTAGTAATATGGATGAGTAAATGCAATATTGTGGATCGAACATTTGTTTGAAGTTTACTGTGTATAACGATTGATGTTCAAACCTTATTTAAATAGATCATTTTGATTGGATGTTAATATGGCATTTTATGATGTATA
>LPNX010354336.1:15846-64214 GCA_001517045.1 Pseudotsuga menziesii
ATCTACCACGCTTGTATGGTGTTAGTCTAAAATTTTCTTTACATAGAATGAAATATTCTCCATTCTTACAAAGTTGTATGCGTTGGGCATAACTATGAGTTTAAACTTGGCTATATAGAGAGGGAAATATTGTGCGTTTTTACCAGCTTTGAAGGCAATCAACTATGTTTTCTACATTAGTTGACTTGATGATTAAAAATTTTAACCAATTATCTTACAATGTTAGAATGCATTTATGACAATGAGAAACACTATGGGTACAATGAAAACCGACACTCATTCATTCCAAGGATAGAAGGAATATGTTTAAGAGATATAAACATAATTTATAGGAATCATTTCCAAATAAATTCCTAAAACAACTCAGTTATCAAATACATAATAACTTGATAAATAGAAAAACAAACATTTTGGTAAAGGATTGGAGAAAATTACAATGCAATTTCATTATTAAAACAAAAATGTAATTTGGTGTATTAAAAAACACATAATGGACTATATTTATAATGTAATGCTCCTTTATTTAGTTATCATACATAGGAGATTGAAACATTAAAGGACATAAGTCATTCACTAACTCATTCCTAAGTGTCACACATCCATCCACTCATCCCATAAGAAGTGGGTATTATCTTTAACTCTTATCCATCACAAGGACTTACTATGAATCCATTTCCTTCCATTGACAAAGTTTTCAGCTAGTCCTCAACAACAATGTTCCATAGAAGTTCAAGACCCCTTGCTATATTATGAGCCACAAATAACATGATCACTCTTGACTCTCTTCATTGTGTACATATTTTGAGCTTGCATCAAAATCGATAATATTTTTCTTGATAGAGTTTATCACCTTGTTGAAAAAACTAGATGTTAAAAATACTCGAGAATAACATTTTACTCAGTGTAGCAAAGACAAAAAAATGTGGATTGATTTTTCCCATGGCATTGAATTCTATTGTTATTAGGATTGGTACTCTTCAAAGCACAAGTGAAAGCTATAGACACTAAAGAATGTTCCTGTCCATTGAGGTCTACATCATTTTCCCTTTCTTTATGAGCAAATGAGTCTATGCAGGTGTCTTTCATAGCTCTAAGTGTTTTGCCAAATCTTTGCACACCATTAAGATGTTTCAAAATGGTATGATCACAATGTTGAAGTCATTCAATCGAGTTCTAATACCAACATAAATAACAACATAAATACCTAGAAAATAGGCTTCTGATCTTCCTCCGAAGACACAAATGAGAATGTTGAAGGTATTTTATCTAGAGACAAATTTTGAAGTGATTCCATGGTGCTAGATAATAACTACAATAAACATATTGATAGGTGTTGAGATAAAAATCAATATATTCATGTTGGAAATTAGTTACAACTCTTTTTATGAAGATAAAAATAAAAATTATAGTACTGCAACAAATTGTCAAGCCAAGTACAAGGCTTAAAATATCTAGAGGCTAACGCTAAAAAAATTATGACAGTGTATTTAAAACTGATTTAAAACCCTTCATTTCATCGATGGAATCAATTTTGTGTCTCCCATGGTCACATGCCATGTCATAGAATAAAATTTAAACAATATTCAAATCTTGCACCATCACCTCCTTGCTTATAAATCCTGTGGTTTAAGATCCTTATGCCATGGTTTAAAATTTAGCTTTAAGTCACCTCATCATACTTTTTCCCCATCGCATGTAAACCATAAAGTTGCACCCCTTATCTTACCTTATGAGATCAAGTTATAACTTAAGCTTAAATACAAAAACCTTATGCATTAAAAGTGTAGTTAATACTAGGTCCATAGGTCTAAGATCTTAAATCTTAGACAAACAAACTCAATGATTTAAACCTTTTACATCACCTTGGTGACGGCTGCGACCAAGATGTCTTTTGAAGCCATGCCAAGCGGATGATAAACATGGCGTCAAACATTTAAAAAGGTTTAGTTAAACAAATAAGAAATATGATATGACTAAGATTGCGATGAGTAAGAATGGTAATTCTAAACATAATTTTTATTTATTTATTTATGAATTTACATGTATATGACACTTTGCTCATAGTCTCACCCATTGAAATTTCTTTGAGCATACTAGGAGCTTTTGTGCACTTAGTTGAATTTGAAAATTATGAGGTTGAGAGCTTGTTTTAAGTATGCCATCGCACTTGCACCTTGTGTAATACTATACTATTCAAACTAGCTATTATGGTAAGGAGTAGTGCAATGATAATAAAAAAAGATGCTGTAAACTTTTGAAGGTACTATACCACCGATCAAAGATGCTACATTTAGTGACACTAGTAGGATTTAGGTACTTGATGATGACCTCCATATTCATAAGACTAATCCTAAGTTTTCTTCCACCTATTACATATCCTAAATACTCTAAAGATTGCATAGAAAATTCATATTTTAAAAAGTTTTTCAATAGTTGATTCTTTTTCAAACTCCCTAACACCTACATGAGATGTGAGATATGCTCAAGGCCCGTAAAGGGATAGAAATTAATATATTATCCAAGCACAATATTACAAATGAATTAGAATGCTATACAATACCTCATTCATCAAACACATAAATGTAGCTACTCCATTACATAAACCACAATGCATTAAGAATAGTTCTTATAGACCTTGCCTTTTCAAGAACGTTTTTAGGTGTCTTTCTCTTTTATTTGTACTTGGTGTTGTCCCAATTTGAGATCCAAATTAGTGAAACAATTGACATTCTTAAAATAATTTAGCACATCATTAATCTTGGAGGTGTCTTGGACAAGGTGTATCCACCTATTTCTTTTGAATATATTTAATTGGGGTCGCTCCTTTTTGTTGAAGAAAATGTAAGAGAACATTAACACTTTGTTTGATTAATGTTTTATAAATTCTTATAGACCTTGCCTTTTCAAGAATGTTTTTAGGTGTTTTTCTCTTTTATTTGTACTTGGTGTTGTCCCATTTTGAGAGCCAAATTGGTGGAACAATTGACATTCTTAAATCAATTTAGCACATCATTAATCTTGGAGGTGTCTAGGACAAGGTGTATCCACCTATTTCTTTTGAATATTTTTAATTGGGGTCCATCCTAAGAAAATATAAGAGAACATTAACACTTTGTTTAATTAATGTTTTATAAATTAATAAAAGATAGAAAATATAGAGTTAGGAGTTTAAGGTTAATTTTTTTTATTTTTATTTTTAATATAAATAGTTGAAATTCTTTCAATTAATAAGTGGTTGACTTGTTGTTATAGTAAATTGAAATTCGTAGTTGATTTATTATAGTAATTTAATATGAATAAATCCAATATCATTAATATGAATAATATTATAAAAAAGAGGATCATTAATATCAATGCATTTATAAGTGATACATTGTAATATTTGAATCGTTAGTGCATTTATTATTTTATTAGGTATAATATGGCGTAATATTTGAATCTTTATATTTATTATTTATTTATATTTTCTTTTACAACCATTGTAATATTTAAATCTTCACATTTACTTTTATGTATTAATATCCACTTTAACACTAAAATTATGCACAACTAGTTGTAAAACTTATATCTTTATATATACTATGTATTTATATTCATGTTTACACTTAAAATTGTGTACCACTCTAGATTCAAATCTTAGGCTCTATGAAAAGCCCAAAGGGATCAAATCCTACTTTAAATTTAAATTATATTTTGATTTAAATTTAAATTATATTTTCATAGTCCTTTAATTAAAAACCCTTATTTAAAACCTTGCAATACCATCCTAAATGCAAACATTAAATTGTTTTAAACCTAGAGATTACATACATTTTAATACTATCCTAAATATAACTTAAAGTGAAGATCTAGGATAATGTTAATATGATTATCAAGTATTGCATAAATTTAAAGTATATTAGTATTCAAAACATCTCCCCCATACATTGTTTTAAAACCATGTGCAAGGCCTCCTAAACAACCCATGGTTTTATTATACATGGTTTAGGAGGGCCTTGCAAATGGTTTTAAAACCATGTGCAAGGCCTCCTAAACAACCCATGGTTTTATTGTATATGGTTTAGAAGGCCTTGCACATGGTTTTAAAACCTTGGGTTCTTTAGTAAAACCATGTGCAAGGACAAATTTGTTTTGCAAATAATAGCAGCATTTTTTGCGGATAATTAAATTTACATGATAGAAAATAAGAGAACATTAACACTTTGTTTAATTAATTTTTTATAAATTAATAAAAGATAGAAAATATAGAGTTAGGAGTTTAAGGTTAATGTTTTATTTTTTATTTTTAATATAAATAGTTGAAATTCTTTCAATTAATAAGTGGTTGATTTGTTATAGTAAATTGAAATTCTTTTAATTAATAAGTAGTTGATTTATTATAGTCATTTAATATGAATAAATCCAATATCATTAATATGAATAATATTATAAAATCCAATATCATTATTATGAATAATACCTAAATTTACATGATCTAACTCAGATTAGGTTGTATTTTTGGCCCAAATTTATTTTGACTTATAATTAATTTTTTTATTTTCTATTATTTTGTTAGTAACAAAAGTTACTTGACAAAAGTTACAAGATTAGGTTGTTTTCTTGGCCCAAATTTATTTTGACTTATAATTAAATTTTTTATTTTTGATTATTTTGTTAGTAACAAAAGTTACTCTACAAAAGTTACAAGATCTCCTCCATATTAGATTGTTTTTTGGCTAACTTAATACGGACAAACTTTACAACATAACCTTACAAGATCTACCTCATACGCCCAACAACCAATTGTAATATTTAAATCTTCACATTTATTATTATGTATTTATATGTTAGTTTACATTAAAATTATGCACATCAATTACGTATCCGTGCTTTTTCATTACATAATGACATGATGAAAGTAATTACAATACACCGATTCATTTTATATATTATTTCTCTATAAATTATTAATATTAATAACTTAAGAAAATTAAATATTGATAAGAATTAATTGAAATTGGAAATTTTGAAAAATCCTAGATTAAGAGTACCAACAGAGTTGGTTAAAAAATTTAGTAGAAATATATACATACTTCGCTCATACTCTCACTCACAGAAATTTCCCTTAGCATACTGTAATCTTTTGTGTTGTGTAGTTGGTTCGCTTTGAAAATGATGAAGTTCGGAGTTTCTTTGAAGTATGCTATTGCAATTGTAGCATGTGTAATACTATGCTTCAAAGCCGTTTTAGGTAGTGATTGGTTGCTTGCCACTGCTATCTAGTATGGTAAGTTACATGGCGCAGGAAGTGAAGGTAATAGCAATAGTGATATATGTAAACCAAAGAAATATATAAAATATGTTTGTAAAATATTTAGGAAATGAAAGTTTGATTGAAAAGTTTGTGTTTATTTGTTATAGGAGGGGTTTGTGGATATGGTAGCACAGTGAAAGAGATCCCTTTTCAGTCAAAAATATCTGTAGGGAGTCCAGTCCTTTTCAAAGACGGAAAAAGGCTATGGAGCTTGCTATCAAGTATGGATTGAAGTGTTGTTACAGTTTTAGTTTTTATTAATGAAGTTTTCCTTGTTAGGGTTCTCATAAGTTTCCTCTAATTAGCAGGTAAAGTGCACTGTAGTGACTACTGACTGTAGTGATTACTGATATATGTCCAGTGACTGTAGTGATTACTGGAGCAGTTGACCTAAAACAAGGAGGTATTTTGTTCATAGTAAAATTTTAAAAATTAATTTAATTAATATATATATATATTGTTTTTATTTCTTATTTGCATTTTATTTTGCAGGCAAACTGTAACTCATAGCAACCAATGCAACATAAATGGGTGTAAACTGGATTTTAAATAGCAGTGGCCCTCTCCAAGCGCCGTTCTCTATCTGGAAGACACTCATTGTAAATAACATTATTCCCAAGAATTGGAAACCAAATATCAACTTTCCATAGGATTTGGAGAAACTCTGCTGTAACTAAGTTAATAAGTTTGTTTCCTTTCCCACTCATGAGTAGTGGAGTATTTTTGCATTATATATTAAATATAATTTTGTATTTACATCTTACAGTTTTTTAATTCTTATATTTGTTTTTTTTTCAAAAAAAATAATTAATATTATAAATAAATTTTATTAATTTAAAGTCTATTCAAAGAATGGTGCAGTGTGCTCAAACTCAGTTGAAACCGCACACTGGTTTTCCTATCTAAATGTACATGGCATGAGTAAAGACCATGTGATGGTCAGTCTAAACTTAACTTGTATCTCAGACCATGTGATGGGTAGTCTCAACTTGTATCTTATTTTGTTTTTGCCTTGGGGCTTGTTTAATGTCAATCCAGAATTTCTCCTGATTTGGTGTTCCGCTGCTGCTCTGTAAGTTTCATAATATATTTTTGTAAGTTTCATAATAAATTTTGTGCTCAACATTGTAATGAATGTTTATGTCGACTTATTAGGTTCTTCATTCTTAATGAATGTTTATGTTGACCTATTAGGGTTCTTCATTCTTAAATTACTTGGTAAGATAATATTTTTTTGTCATGGAATGTGTATATATATGTGCATTGTGTATTGTCCCGTATTGTGTATTTGTTAATGTACAGTAGTGAATAGTTTCACTTCTCATGTATATAATTCTTATTTAATTTCTTATACTGCCTATAACTCGTTGAGTTAACCCACCTAGATTTCCTACTAAGTGAATGTCATCTCATGGGAAAGACCAGAGTGGAGACTAACTCTAGCAGCAGGTGACCGTGCCATTATAGTCAGTAGTGAAATGTCATATATTGTTGAGTGGAAGTACTGCATGAAATCTCTCTAGCCTATGGCTGTGGATGCAATGCTAAAAACTTTGTTGCTTCTCTTGTTCGTTCTATGAAGGTGTCCACAAGATAATTACGGAAAGACGTGTTACTGGTACTTAAATATTGCTTTGTGGTGTGCATGGGAATGCCTTGTGGTCTCTTTCTTTGGTGTTCTTCTGCTTCTCGGCAATGTGTAATCTCCTAATGCTCTCTGGTTTGGATTCTCTGTCTGACATGGTTTAAGTGAAGCTAATAGAGTGCAAGATATTTGAGGGAGCTAAGTGCTCTCATATGCCCCAAGTTCTTTATGAAGTTTGAGTAGGGTTCTAGCCTGGAAACCCGTATGGACCAAATAAAGGGTTGGATGCAGAGGATGGCCACACCACAAATGGAATTGGAATCAAAGAGGAATACATTATTGTGATGAGATGGATAAGGTATTCAGAAAGCATTCATCTCCAAGGCAAGATGCAAGGTTAGTCTTTCATCATTAGCCAAATCCTGATAAGAAGTGAGATGAAATAGGCGAGTTTTCCCTTTATAACTATTTTTTATGATTTTTAATCTTGTTAAGGCAAGATGCAAGCTTAGTCTTTCATCATCAGCCAAATCCTGATAAGAAGTGAGATGAAGCAGGTGAGTTTCCTCTATGTTATTATTTTTTATGATTTTTTATCTTGTTATTTCATGTAAAACATAAAAATGATTCTTGTTATTTCAAAACATAAAATTATTTCATGCTAAACATAAAAATGATTCTTAAGTAAATAAATTTTTGAGAGACTTATCATTTTTTCACTTGCAATCTTTCTCCATAACTATTGCTAGGGAGATCCCAATCCATCCAACCATAGAATAGTGAACATAACAACTCTGTGTTGTCACACAATCACCCACAAGTTTGGTAATTGTATCTCTAAGGTTAGAGATCAAGTTTTCTTTCAGGTTGTAGTTTCAATCTTAATTCTCTAGGACAAGAGTGTCCTCATTAATACACTAAACACACCCATCCAAACCCCTACCTTGCACCTTTTAGGTACTCACATTTGTCACCAATTGGGTCAGGAGATTGGATCGATTATAAAAATATGAGCCTCATTAGTCGATTTATTAGCGAGCAAGGAAAATAATTATCCGGTCGAGTGAAGAGATTAACCTCAAAACAACAACGTCTAATGACTAACTCTATTAAATGAGCTCGTATTCTATCTTTGTTACCTTTTCTTTATAATGAAAACTAATTTTATCCATTTAATCAAATCGGAGTTGGATATATGTTCGATTAAGATACAGATCTTTAGTCTATCATCAAAAAAGTCGATTAGGTACTCACGTGTTAGTCCATGAGATATCCCAGGCCTAAGATAGCATATGCCAAGGCATAGTGAGGATCAAATTTTATAGATATTAGAGATAAATTTGGGGTAAATTTGATGTGTGAGAGTAAGTTAATGAGGGTGACTATTGGTCTGTTATAGAAAATTAAAAAATATGGAATCCCTCAAATTACTTGGATATTTTTTAGATACTTACACAAAATATCTTGCATTGATTAAAAAAGATGAAATGTATAAAATTGAATCACGTTTCCAAATATATAAATTTTATGTATTGAAAATTTACATAACTATGTCAATTTTTTTCTTTTCTAAGAGCCGCATTTTACTTTTTTACAATTGATAAGGTATATGATTTTGTGGGTGAAGTCTTTAAAGTGCCAAAATGATGATTTACAACTACAAAAATTGGTTGACATGTAGAGAACAAGTAGCACTAGTGCAACACTATTTTTCCAAAATTATTATTATTATTTTTTATTATCTAAGTGATCAAAACTTGAAAATGGCAAGTCAAGTGTGGGTGCACCTTTTGAAGGTCTTAATGTAATGATTCCTAAATGGGGATTTTATAGCATGTACATGTCACTGTCTAGTACTGCAACATAGAGTTATGAAAGAAACACTAACAATGTGTTTTTTGAGTTAGGAAGTCACGTGACAAGAAAATTAGGAACAAAATAGAAAATAATAGTATTTAAAAAAATTACATATTTAGAATCTCCAAAAAAATGCTACATATGTCTAAAATTTCATAAAAAATGGTTGTGTTTATCATACTTTTAAGAGTGATGAAAAATAGGTATACTAAGAAAATGGAGGAAATGCCCAATCGTCTATGGTTTACCATATTATATAACACAGGGTTGATAACTCCAAAGAAAACAGGTAGGCTTGTATATGACATGCTCAGGCATGATAATGAGAGTTTCAAGAACTAAGAAATGCTCGCACGTAAAAAAAATCCACATAGAAAAACTATATATATATATATATATGTTTTCCTATGTGGATTTTTCTGGTGTAAAATGTACATGGCATGAGTAAAATGCATATTGTTAGTAGTAGTTAGATTTGATTTGATGCTGACGCCATGAGAATCATTGGTTGTAACCCACGTGAAGTCCATGTGATGGGAAGTCTCAACATAACCTATATATTACTTTTCTTTTTCCTTCAGGCTTGTTTAATGCCAATCCAGAATTCTTTCTAATTTGGTGTTCAGATACTGCTGTTTAAGTTTCATAATATATTTTGTTCTCAACATTGTAATGAATGTTTATGTTGACCTATTGAGGTTCGTCATTCTTAAATTACTTGGTAAGATAATATTTTTTGTCAATTGGAATGTATATATATATGTTAATTCACTATTCAGGTATTGTGTATTGTTAATGTACAGTAATTTCACCACTTTGCATGTATATAATTCTTATGTAATTTCTTCTATTGACTATAACTCGTTGAGTTAACCGGCCTAGGTTTCCTACTAAGTGAATGCCATCTCATGGGAGAAATACGAGAGTGGAGACTCTTTGCACCAATGCATTTCAATCATAGGGTTTTACCCATCCACTTTCTGATCAATGCAGATACCACATATTAATTAATTCCCTTGCTATGTAATACTTTTAATTTCCAGGGTTCATATAAACCCTCGTCTCACTCTGTGTCACGTCATGTTATACATGGGTAGTCTAGCATATATTTGTTTGTTTGTTATGATTATAGGGTTACCTTAATAGCTCTCCTAGATACTACTCCTTTATTTAAAAGAATATGTGATACCTCATTAGTAAATATATTATTTACTCTTTTGGCTTCAATCTGTGACCTCGTTAAGATACACTGACTTGATTGCACCCGTGAAGGGTTTTATAATAAGAATTTATTTTCTTTGTTGAGTCGCTCTCAAAGAATGTTATGTAAGAGACTAACTACAAATATATTCCAATCGCTTATTCAATATATATAGTTATAGTTATAGTTTTCCTCTGTGGATTTTTCTGGTGTAAATGTACATGGCATGAGTAAATGCAAATTAATTTGGAATGGGTAAGGGAAGACATTCAATACATGAAAAAGCATGAACTCATAGGTAAATTTGTAGGGATCTGGTCCACAGACAAGACTCTAGTGTGGTGGATAAACACTACTTGGAAACCTCAAGGGAATTATGATATGCAACTGGGGGAAAGGCTTCTTCATGATCATCTTCTTTAATGAAGAGGACAGAACTAGAATATTTGAGAACGGGCCATAGTTATTCAATTCCACAGGTATCTTCCTGAGACCATGGAAAGAACGGTTCAATTCAGATAAAGAAAATCTAACGATAGCCCCAGTATGGATCAAAATGTACTCCCTACCAAATGAGCACTAGAAGGAAGAAATACTATAGATATTGGAAAGACTCCGGGGAACTTTGTAAAATTATCAGAGCAAACTAGATGGAGGCACTATACATCATATGCCCGAATATGCATCTACCTAGACATATCACAGGATCTTCCTCATGGAATTGAATTAACATGGGATGATGAAGACTCGTTCCAAGCGATAGAATATGAGCAGATACCCTTCAGATGTAGAAGATTCCATGAGCATGGACATCTATTCAGAGACTATCCATAGAATAAAAAACCTGGAGGAAAGAAAGATCAAGAAAATAAAGACGCTGAAGGATTTACCAGAATCCCTAATAAGAAAATATCAGCTAAGAAAACAACGGGACTTGAGATCCACAAAAAAGGTTCAAACTCAAAATAGGTTTGAAGCCCTCCAAGAAGTAAAGATGAGTAATAACCAGCAAAGCGACGAGACTAAAGAACAACAATATCCGATGACAGAACCTAGCATGAAGATCCTGACCCGGGAGGAGACTCAGGGGACAAACAAGACTGATAATATCGTACCTAAAACTGATAGAGAGGAAATGGATATAGGAGATATTGATATGGAAGGACTGGAAGTAGCATGCTCTAAAAAGGTACCAGAACAAATCTCTCCACAACAAGTCTCTTTGCTGGAAAAGGAGATAATCAAGGAAAAAACTATGAAGTTTCTTGGAATAACATATGAATCTCTCAAGGACCCAGATGGTAAAAATAAAAAAGAGGAAGGCACAAGAATGTGCAAAGAATCCAAATCGTTGGGGATAAACGTGTATCATCAGGGCAATATCCCACCATTGATGCAGCCCTTTCTCTTGTAGCCAAATAGTTTCCAATGTGTATTACATCCTGGAATATAATAGGTTGTAACAGTGTCTTGAATATCCATATTCTAAAAAGAATGATTGGAATGGAAAATCCAGGCATCATCTTTTTATAAGAAACAAAATTCTCAGAAGCTGAACTTAAAGTTATAGGGGGGAAATTTTGGCGGGGGAGCGAAGCTATTATTGTTGATGAGAAAGGAGTGATATGGGGAATAGGGATTTTGTGGAACCCAACAGAGGTGGCCCTCTCTGAATTCACCGCAATGGATTTCTCCCTTTTGGTAGCATTCCAAATCTTAGGCACAAGTACCCGGGGGTTCATGACAAATGTTTACGGGCCTCCTCAGGCCGAGCAGAATGTGAAATTTATGGAATCGCCAGGGATGATCAAGTTGGCGTTGGGAGGAAAACCTTGGATCCTTGGTGGGGATTTCAATTTGGTCAAGAATCTTGATGAGAAAAAAGGTGGGATATAGAAGTTAAATCCCATTAGTGAATATTTTAATGAATTTATTGCAAACCTAGAACTGGTTGATGTTAGAACGACCAATGGTACCTTTACTTGGAACAACAAAACAACAAGAGATAGAGGAATACATTATTGGCTAGATCAGTTTTTGGTCGATGAATCCATTATGAAGGCAGGGGGAGAATTGAGTGTGGTAGTACTTCCATCAGCTGGCTCAGATCATTGGCCTATAGATTTGGATTGGGAAAGTGTTGGGGTGAACCTTGGAAGACCCTTCCGACTTGAGAAATTATGGCTTCTTTAGGCTAATTTCCCAGAGAAGCTCAAAGAATGGTGGGAGGAAATGCCACCCATCAGAGGAACCAGGATGTACCAGTATCAACAAAATCTCAAACTCTTAAAAAACAAAATCAAGAAATGGAATAAGGAATCCTTTGGAAACATTTTTCAAGATAAAAAGGAGTTGGATAGCAAAATCCAAGAGGTACAAATAAAAGGTATGCAGAGTGGTTTCTCAGATGAAATACGTACACAAGAAAAAATAGTGATACAAGAATTTAGTCTAAGAGAATAACATGAGAGAGTATTATGGAATCATAAATCCAGAGTTAAGTGGCTCCAAGAAGGTGAACGTAACACAAGCTTTTTATACAAAGCTTCCATCTAGCATCGCCAGGGCAACCACATGGCGAGAATGAAAACAGAGGAAGGGACCATTGTTGAGAATCGAGAGGAATTGGAACTCACTTTGAATACCTTCTTCACCAATCTCCTTGAGGAACCAGATTGGGACTGGGATGCTGCTTAGAGGGAGGTGTTGCGGCACATTCCAAAGGTCATTATGAAAGAGCACAACTTCATGCTTTTGAAACCAATTGAGATGGAAAAAGTTGAAGAAGATGTCAAACAAATGGCAAATGACAAAGGAATACTAGTATTATTTTGAAATCTCTTAATGCAACCTTCCTAGTGCTTAGTCCCAAAGAAAATGGCATAGAGGACCTTGGAAAACTAAGACCGATCACCTTGTTTAATGTCATTTATAAAATTATCTCAAAGGTTATTTTCAACAGGCTCTGACCCTTTCTCCCCATCCTAATTTCGACTGAAAAGGAGGGATTAGTCGAAGGACAACAGATTCTAGATGGTATCATTCTCATTCATGAAACCATTCACTCGTTAAAAATCAGGAAAGTCCGAGGTATGCTTCTGAAACTGGATTTGTCGAAAGCTTATGATAAACTTAATTGGAAATTCTTAGTAGGTGTCCTACGGGCTTTTGATTTCTATGATCAATGGACCAAAGGGGTTATGAAAATGGTTTCATCAGCATTCTTCTCCATATTGGTCAATGAGACTCCCTCCCCGCCCTTCCAAGTTTCAAGAAAAATGAGACAAGGCAATCCTCTATCTCCCTTCCTATTCATTATTGTCGTTGAGGGATTGGGTAGAATGCTCAAGAATTTGCGCAATGAGAACAAGCTCAGATGGATCTCCCTTAATGCTGATCTAGAACCACAAACTCATCAATGGTTTGTGGATGACAGGATGCTTATGGGAACTTCTACTGTACATGAGGCCCACGGTTTAAAAGAGGGGCTTGATACCTTCCTTGAGGCTAGTGGACTTGAAATTAATAAGGACAAATCCTAGGTCTATTTCTTCAACACTCCGAAAATCACTAAAAAAAATATCCTCAGAATTATGAAGTTCTCAAAAGGAGGGCTTCCCTCTAAAATATTTAGGGGCACCATTAGCTAAATCCACTATAAGGAAAATTCCATGGAAGGAACTTCTGGAAAAAATTAAGCAAAAGATGAGTCATTGGACTTTGAAAGCCCTTAACTTCCCAAGAAGACTCATCCTGGTAAAATTTGTCCTACAAGCTATGCCCTTCTATCTCTTTTCTGTACGGCTGCATCAAAATCAGTGATAAAATAGATAAAGAATATCTAAAGAAAACTCCTGTGCGAGGGAAGAAATGGACATAGAAAGTGGCCACTGGGGGATTGGAAAACAATATGAAACCCAAAGAAGTTGGGGGATTAGGACTATAAGACCCATTAGATATAAACAAAGCAATGGAAGCCTATTGGCCTAGGAAAGGAGCACAAGGAAGAAGTGTCCCGCAAGAAAAAGAAGGTGTGCCACACTCGCGACAGAAAGAAAGGAAGGTTGAGAAGGAAGCAAAGGACCAGCGCAGACAGAATGGAGATGCGCGTGATAAAGGAAAGGTGAGTACATGGGTGTGCAGGTGATAATGACCGAAAAATGAAAGGTGCGGTTTGTGGCCGCTTAAGGCAGCATAAGCCTGCATCAATGAACGTATGAGGGTATATTTGTAAGTCAGGCCGATAGTGCCTCATGTCAAGTCGTGAGCACCACAGTTGTAGCTTGAGGGCTGGCTGATGGTGACAGTTAACAAACTGCATGTATGCAGTCAATCCTGCGTGGTCATGTAAATTAGTATAAATAGGAGGGATTAAATAGTTAGAAGGTTGGTCATTGTTGGTCCTTAGTTCAGTACTGGTTGATCAGTGGTGGATCGTTGGGTAATGATGAAGAGTTATTGTTTTGGCTATTCATTGGCGGTCCATAGTGAAGGATGCCATTTGGCTATAATTTCGTAGAGATTATAAGAAAAGAAGACTCAAGAAGAGTCTCATAGCGAGAGGAGGTTGTTGAGACGTGGTTCTGGTTGCTGTGTGTGCAGACTGCTAGGAGTAGGAGTAGTTTAGAAGAACAAACCAAAGAGCATGAGAACTAGAAGTCTGAGTCATAAAGACATATCATAAGATCAGTCTGCATCCTGTAGATTGCAAGGTGATATATCCTTTTCTCATGCTAGATGAAGATCACCGTGGTGGTTTTTCCCATATGGGTTTCCACGTTATCCCTTGGGTTTAAATGGGTGATTGATGTTGTGAATGTTTATGTGAATGGTTTTTATTTGTTTACTGTATAATGATGAAATATTGGTTAAATGCCTGATGTTGTATTATAATTAGTAGATGAATGTTTAAGGAAGTGTCATTTAAATATATGCATATATCATCTTGTGTGTACTGTCTTAAGTCGCAACGTAAGTCGTAGAAAATCTATTGGTATGAGTCAGTTGCGTCGCACAAGTTGTGCCAATTATGGGGTCAAGAACAAGGCTAGGTCATGCACGCTGACATATAATTGTGCTTAGTCATGCAAGACTGACTCCACCGTCCAACCATCATGTTGTCGTCGTTGAGCGCCTTGGCTGCGTGCCAAGGGACTATAACCCCTCGCTAACTGCGAAAAAATGGTTTTGGTGGTTACCCATCGAAGATATAGCTTGGGTGAGACTGCACCTGCTTTGTGGGCATTGTCGACGGGGCTTGTTCTCTCGGGCCGGTATCTCGGGTGTTTTTTGGGTTAACGGGCTATGCATAATCTGGGTCGCACAAGTTAGGAAGAGTGGCCAACAAATGGTTCTATTCCTGGGACCTTATTGATCAAAATGAGGGAAATGTTGTGGCACCAAATGAAGAACGAGATACAAGACTGGCTATATTCTAAAACACTAGCATTCGCGCAAGAAGAGAGTGCAGGGACAGTTGAGTGCATAGAACTGGGTAGATGAATATATATATTCTGATATTCACAAGATCTTCTTTGATGAGTTCCCCATTATACTGCATGAATGGTTGTCAATATTGGTGACTAAGAAGACAAACTTTCAGAGAAGAGAGACTGTTGAGTGGAGTGATCAGTTGGTTTGTGAGGTAACCAGTGTAAGTAAAACAATTTCTAGAGTTGTTGATTTTTGGGTTGACAGTATATTGCAAGGATATATTACTGAGTTTGCAGTAGATACTATAAAATCATATAGTGAAGCTGAAATAAATTTTTTCCAAGGACCGCGAAGAAGATACTTGCTATGTATCAATTCATGGATAAAAATGCTTGCCTATGAGAAGGGTATTTTGTAGCTAAGTAGTTGAGTTGTGTGCCTAAGAAGGAGGCTATGTCACGACCGACCTATTAATAATATGGGAAAGGATGAGTTGAAATTTTCCCTAGAAGCACAAAACCTGAACTAGAATCTGGAATCCTAAGGAGTGGAAGATCATTCATATCAGGAAAGAGAAGGAAAACCAAAAAGGGACGATGGAATCGTAGTTTTTTTGAGGAGAGTGAACATGAATATTTATCATGTGAAGATGAAGGATCTTGCGATGAAGAGGAGGAGTATAGCCCAATTTCGGAAGGACCAGAAGATTCTGCGAAGATGTCGACGTCAGGACGCAACTACATAACACCAACAATATCACCAGAGGTAAGATCTAGAGTCTCATCCCTAGAAAGGACTACTAATACGGATAGTGTTAGCCCTGTGACTGTTAGATTTTTATTATTTAATCAATATGATCTTATCTGAGAGAATAACATGCACAACAATCAATCACAAGAGACAATAGAGACAAAGATTTATCCTCGAGGAAACCACAAAGGAAAAACCCCGCAACTTACTCAGAGATAGAATGAGAACCAATGGTAGAAGTAAAACCCAAAAACATAAAGATGATCTCTGACAGCTGTTCTCTCTCTCACTTGAGCGAGCTTCTTCTCTCTCACCTATGCAATATAGTTGGGTGAGTGTGTGTATCAAATAGAGAGGCTCACTCTCTATTTATATTCTTTCGTTCACTTAATATTTGACTCAATTATGTAGGCTCGAGTAACCACAAATAGGGTACTAATGAAATGACTTACAATAGAGGGAAATTCCTCATGAATTTTAGTAATTCTCTCGATAGGAACATCAGGGTACAAGGAAATACAAGTGATTCTCTCGATAGGAGCATCAGGGATCAATGAAATACAATATATACAAGTGAATACAATCTGAAGTTACAAATACATCAACACTCCCTCTTAAATAGGAAGGTATTCTCTTCACACAATTCATCAGCACAAGTCTTCTTCTCTGGATCATCATCAAATATGGATCATCACTGGATCATCATCAAAGCCGTATCATCACTGGATCATCATCAACATCATTGCTTCCACTATCTCGATCAAATGGTGCTATCTCTCAATTCTTCTCGTCACAGGAAGTTCTACAGAGCCAACCCTTTTTCATGCTAGTTGTAGGCCTAGCCTCCATGTAGGTCTTCCTCTACAGAGCCAGTCCTTTTTCATACTAGATGTAGGCCTCTATAGAGCCAGTCCTTTTTCATACTAGATGTACCTCCATAGAGATAGTCCTTTTTCATACTGGATGTGGGTCTCTACAGAGCCAGTCCTTTTTCATACTGGATGTAGGCCACTACAAAGCCAATCCTTTTTAATACTGGATGTACCTCCACAGAGCCAGTCCTTTTTCATACTAGACGCGGGTCTCTATAGAGCCAATTCATTTTCATACTGGATGTAGGCCACTATAGAGCCAACCCTTTTTCATGTTGGATGTACTTCCATAGAGCCAGTCCTTTTTCATAGTGGATGTGGGTCTCTACAAAGCCAGTCCTTTTTCATACTGGATGTAGGCCACTACAGAGCCAACCCTTTTTCATGTTGGATGTACTTTCACAGAGCCAGTCCTTTTTCATACTGGATGTGGGTCTCTACAGAGCCAATCCTTTTCAATACTGGATGTAGGCCACTACACTTATATCTAACCATGGGAGGTCCTTCCTACCACCATGTCAAAAGCATACAACACTTACATCTGACCATGGGAGGAACCAATCCTACCACCATGTCAGAAGGGAACAACACTTACATCTGACCATGGGAGCAACCAATCCTACCACCATGTTAGAAGGAAACAACACTTACATCTGACCATGGGAGTAACCAATCCTACCACCATGTTAGAAGGGCTCAACACTTACATCCGACCATGGGAGGCTTGGCTTACCACCATGTCGTAAGGGCTCACGGACTCATCACTTCCCCTTGGAGGGAACCTTGATCCAGAGAACACCAAGCTTCTCCCTGAAGTACTCAAACTTCACTCTGACCATTTCTAGCTTAGAATCACATCAGAGATGATTACATCCAAGAATAACCTGCGAGCTTCGCTAAGACCGATTACATCCGAGGACAACCTATAGGACCATTTATGTCTAAGAAACCTACGAGCTTCACTAGGATTTTACGCAGAGACAACCTGTCTAATCGGCTATGCTAGAAATACCTCTTTCAAAAGATATTGATCTGGATCACATACTGGAGCTTCATTGCTCCTCTCTACATCATACAAAAAAATGCAAGTGGCAAGATATTTTGCCTTGGCTGTACTGAGCGCCATACATGATTCCTTTCTACTAAAGTAAGAGATCACACCTGATCCCATATTGAAGCAACAACCTGAAGTGCTCTTCATATCAATGGCACTGCCTGTCCAATATGGATCAACATAACCTTCTAGGTTAGTCTTTCGATTTGCCTCATACTTGAGCCCATAATCAACTGTACCCTTCAGGTACCTCAGAATATGCTTTGCAGCAATTAGGTGAACATGTCTAGGATCTGTCAGGAACTGGCTCAATATGTTCACAGCAAAGCAAATATCTGGTCTTGTATTCATCAGGTACATCAAGGACCCAATCAGTTGATGATACATCGTAGCATTAACCGATTTTGATGAAGCTTCACTCTATAGCTTCAGGTTCGATGCCATACGTGTGTTCATGGCCTTATAGTCCATCATCCCGAACCTCTTCAGGATCTCTACTGCATATTTCCCTTGTCCTAGGGAGATTCCATATGCATTTTTCCACACCTCCATGCCTAGAAAGCATTGCATCATACCCAAGTCCTTCATCTCAAACTCGGCAGCAAGTATCCTTCTTGCATCTCTAATGAGTTCCTCTTTTCTTGTCAAGAACAACTTATCGACATATAACAGGAGCATCACTAGTCTTCCACCTTCAACCTTGAAGTAAAGGTTGGAATCCACTTTACTCTCAGTAAAGCCTAGATCCATCAGTAAAAATGTCCATCCTTTCGTACCAAGTTGAACCTCAGGATCTTTTGCAGTCACTCTCTCTGAAGTGGAGCATCCTTCTCCCTCTACCTTTCATACTCTATGCATTGAAACATTATGTACTGGAGTGACAAGTAGCTTCCTATGCTACTAATATTCTATGTATCCATTTAGGGTCACTAGATACCAAGATCCTCTATCTTGAATGTTTTAAAAAGTTCTTCTCGCACCCATATGTGAGCTTTTCAGCCTCCATAGGATTTCATCTTCAACCTTGTAGCAAAGGTTAAGATGTTCATCACTCTAGGTGATCTTCAAGCTCCTCATGTATGTGTTATCCAATGGGTTCCTTTTGAGCTCGTATAAGGCCTTATTTCATTTGCACACATGATTCTGCCTATCATGTGTCTTATCTTCCAGTGGCTACAAATGTCTCTTCATAGTCTATACCTTCTTTTCATGAGAAGTGTTGTGCTACAAATCTTTCCTTCTATCCCACGATGTTGTCATCTACTGCATGCTGGATCTTGCAGATCCATATGGAAGACATTATAGACTTCCCTTTAGGTCTCGATATTGCATCCTAGACATCATTCTTCTTGAACTGGTATTCTCCTTCCCTTTCTTCTTGGCTACTTATTCATAGCTGGAAGTTCTAGATCAATGATGTCACTCAATAGTGTCACATAACTGCATTCATCATATTATTCTTCATTCTTGGATTATTTCTTGAACTGTCGTCACTTGTTCTTCAGAACAAGTCTCATCATCCTTTTCTTGTAGGCGATTGTACACGATCTTTCCTATAAGTCAAATGCATTAGTTGTATGTTTAGAAACTTTTCATAAGGAATATTCATAATGGCAAATTATTATGCATAAAGATACGATCATGCAACTATTTTATCCAATACAACATTAATCCATATCTCATGGAAAATTTCTAGATGCAGACCAGGATAAACCTCAAGAACAACTGCAACCACAAGTAAGGCTAGCGAGGCAGAAAAAGGAGCCACTGAATGTCTAGAAACAAAAGGAAGTATTTTGGGACATACAATCAAAATTCATAGGCCCAAAAGTACCATCGACATCCGCAGAATTCAAGGAAATGACTGAATGGTTTCAACGCATATTCGAAAAGAAGGTTCCACCAAAGGTTAGTAAGCTAAGAACCTTTCTGTCAAGTTGTTTAACGCTAATGCAAGATAAATATGCTATTGTAGAACTATAAGAAATGATATAAGAGATACATTTAGAGCCATGACTTGAAAAGAAAGTTAACCAAGTATGGAAAAAATTTAAAACTGCCCAGGAGTTGAGGATGACTACGACATGGATTATATCATCTTCGATCTGGGTTCAGATGTCAATAGCTTGACACTACAAACTTGGGAAGGTATGGGAAAGATACGCTTGTACTGTTCTCTTATCCAGTTGTGAGTTGCCAATTAGGCGAAGGTCCTACCCATTGGCCAGTTGAGCAATGTCTCTGTTGATGTCGAAGGATTACGCACATTTGTAGACTTTGAAGTCATTAACATTGTTGATGACACGAACCCATACCCCACCCTACTGGGAATATATTGGGCCATAGAGAATCAGACCATCATAAATTTCAAGAAAAGGATTCTTTCATTTGAAGATAAGGAAATGAGGGTAGTATCACCCATCGATCCATTAGAGGGACAGAGATACATTGAGCTTGTCTATAATGAGGGATAGGGTGACTATCTCGAACAGATATATAACGTTGCAGCTATGCAGGAAGATTATACAAATCCGACAACAGATGGAAACCTGAGCTAGAGATGTGTTAGTTCATGCACATTTGACTCAAGAGAGGCTTTAGAGGGTTGGAAAAATAGATTACACAAAGTATCTATGAGAAGGTGTGCAAGAGTTACAAGGTCTGTGTGAAGGGTGGAGAATGAGTCAGGGGAGCTACCCACCTATGAGGGTTTCATATACACATTGGAAATGACACTGAGAACCTGGTATACCTCTATGGAGCTGTGACAAGAAAGCCAAGATTTGGAAATAATTGCTAACCAATTTGCGCATACACTTGAATTTCCTGATGGGCACCCTACAATTGATGCTGCGCTCCAGGTGGTAAAGGAGAGGATAGTTTCTAAGAACCCTATCAAAGAGGCTAATTCTCACCACTGTAGCGCAACCATTTAGTTGTACAGTCTAACCAGATACCCAGATGATGATCCGACTAACATCAATATACCAGAATCAGAGGGCACACGAGAAGTAGAAGGAAGTAGCATTTAAATTGACGAATTCCTCCAGCCCTTGAAAATTAAGAAAGTACATATCAGATCGCCAAAGAACCTGAAGTTCACCAAGATCAGAGATTATTGGGATGAAGAAGTAGTTGAAAATATCACGGATCTACTGGATGAGTATCAAGACCTATTCCCTACCAACTTCTCAGAAATGAGGGGAATAGTGAGAGACTTAGGGGAGATGAAAATACCCCTGTGACCAGATGCTAAACCAAGTAAGCAGCGACAAAAGGCATGGCATGATCAATATATCAGGTTTAAGCAATTCGAAGAAGGAGGACTTGTCTTACTGTATGACAACAAATTTTTCAAGCACCCAGGAAAGTTGAAGACACAGGGCTAGGGCCATATAGGATCACGCAAATCCCTGATGCGGGCACAGTAAAACTCCCGAATTTAGATGGTACCTATGTCGCAGGTATGGTGAACAGTAGTCACCTGAAGCTCTACTACGATAGGCATAACATCCTAGGTTAGAATGTTGAAAAAAAATGATGAGAGGAAAAATGACATAACATATTCAGTCAGAGGGGTGCAACAAAACCAACATAGAAGCGCACGAGATAAGCGCAAGTGATGAAACGTGCAAGAATCAAGTCACCGTGCAAGAACAAGCAATGAAAAGGAAGTGTGTGATGGGTATAGAAGGAATCTACGCGGGCCAAGAATGCTGCATGAAAGAGGAAATCAATGCAGAAGAAGGAATATGTGCACAAAGGTGTCACTTGCACGGAAAAAGGAAAGAAAGAAAAAATCCGTTAGCGCACGGGACAAAGCAAAAAGTAGTAAAAGGATGCAAAAAGTGAAAATGACAGGTTGGATGACATTAAATTTTGAATCTCTGACAAATATTATGGTAGCTGTGATAGCTAAGTGACATTAATTCGATGCATTACAAGGAACAGGGTGGTGTAATTTTTGGTCCCATCACCCATCCTCGACATAACTTCCACATCTAGGCTAATAGGTACAGCCAATACAATGATTTACAGAAATTAATGAAGAATGTGTCGGCAAAAGCAACTCAGGAGATTGATTAGACCTCGACCTCCTGTCAAATGACGATTGCAAGACGCAAAGGGTAGTATAAATACTCAGCCTCCCCATCAAGCATTCTATTACACACAGTGAGACCTGAGAAAACCAGAGCCATGTGATTCCAAAGCTAAACCCTACCATCCGTGTTCAATTACACCGACGTCGATGGTAATTAACATCCCTAGTGAGAGTGAGGCATCAGACGCAACTATTATCTCTGGTTTCCCCATTGACGAGGAAGAAGAAATACAATCACCTAAGGTACAACAATTGCAGCAACAACCACATATTGACCCCATGGAAAGAATGAGCAAACGACTTGTCAGAGGGGCTGGTCATGCTACCATTCCAACCCCTGGTTCACGGGCTTTGCCTAGCCCATCTCAGAGAATGCCAGTTGCTCTGAGGCCACAGCAAGTAGCTGTAGCACCTGACAGAGAGTCGAGGCAGCCTAGTGAGAAGCAACCAGGAGAAGCATCTATACTACCACCAACGCAGTGGAAAACATGCAAGGCTACAACCACTCCGGATGAGTAAGGAAAGGCACCTATTGGCGAATAAGCATAGGATGTCATGGAAGAATACTCACTACCATGAAGAGGGCTAGGAGCGGAGTGAGTTGATCCAAATTTCCCACACTACATTGGACCAAGGAGAACTGATGTAGAGGAGAGGGCTCTCCTAAAGAAGGCGGTGACTACTCTAGTAGCTCTGCGAATTCCTATCAGCGTCCCCTTGCTAAAGGATATCCTTCCTGAGTTGGCTAGGTTGAAGTTCCAGGATTTCGATACTCGACAGCAGGAAGGATTGCAGATAACAGACTTCATGGTCACGGACCAGTCTACCACAAGTGACGCCTAGGTGCTGAGGCTAATAGAGTGGGACGAGGGAATTTCCTGCGCAGGTTTGACAAACATGTTGTTTATGCCTCACTTCGGCCATAGCATACAATTCAATACATACATGAAGCAGCTACTCATCTACTTTCACAGAGGATGCCTTTGGCTGGATCAACCATACTTGATCGACGTCGAGTTAATTTCAAGGATCACTGGCCTCCCAAATGAAAGTGATGATCCTGTGCCATACTTGTCTAAGCAAGACATTAACCCTATCAAGTGGAAGTATAACATTCAACGAGCAGGCCGAGGCTTCTTGATCGGGCCCATCCAGGACAAAATTGTGCATGTTGCCATAAATATCCTATCTTGTAAGATGCTCCACAATATGAGACCTAATCAATGTACAACAACAGCGGTAGAACTCACAATTTTATGTGCGCTAGGAGGAGTATTCAATTGGTCGCGGTACCTACTGAACGAACTTATAGATGATGCGACGTAGACCCAGCACAAGACCGGCTACAAATTCCACTATTCCTAGCTGTTGATCTTGATTTTGTTCACTATGTGGGGTAACCCGACGGACTACGTCCATATGGATGTCCCACTACTTTACCTTTGCCGCTGCGTGATGTTGTCCATCAATCCCACAGAATCCACACTGTAACGGTGCACAAGTACGCAACATTTATCAAGCTTCAAGCTGAAGCACATAATATAATCCTACTGCTAACAAGGGACCCGATCAAACAACTACACCATGTGGAGGAAGTTGAGTATTTGGCTGCACAAGTGGAAGAAGTTGCAGAGGAAGTCACTAAGGTTTAACAGATGGTGAAGACATTCCAGGACAAGGCTCATCCTCCTGCGCAGCCTGAGCTGACGACAACAACTTAAAATTTTGCAATGAAATAAGGTCGAGGCGTGCAACAAGAAAGCAATAAAAAAAAGGGAAGCAATGAGAGAAGCATCTCCAACACAACCCGACACAGGAAAAGGAAGTTGCACTGAAAAATGGTGCGCTGTAAACCCGCCAACAAAATAGCTAAGAAACAACTGGTGGGAGATCGAAGACAACTGGAAGACACCAGTGGACCGTTAAATACATGAGGATTCAACAAAGATTTGGCGCCCGTGATAGGAAATCACCCTGGAAGGAACGACTAGCTCATCTGGTGGGTGAAAATATGTGACGGTGACCGGACATCACATCAATACTTGATCATGAATTTTAGTACGGGAGAATGATGACAGGGTTAATAATAGAAAATCTGAGAGGCAGATCTGGTGCATTAGAGGAGGGTCTTGTCCTAATTATGCACTTGGATAAGCCAAGATGGCATGTGAACTGATGCTCCTCTTATAAAATAAGGCCGCGCCTAGAGAATCACTTGGTCATGCTGCTTGAGCACTAGTTACAGATGGTTTGGGGTGTGCCATGGAGAGTATCCCTGCCGGATAAAGCAGTAGCTACAACCTTCAGTGTGTGGGTTATCTCCGAAGATGGGAATAATGAGGACATGATCAGTCTGTAAGTTGTTTTGACCAAGCTAGAATTATCTGGTAAAGTCATCCTTGGCTATTTCTTTTTCAGTTGGTTAGCATCCCTGACTGCGGCACTAGGAAGGAACCTAGAGGGGATCCGAGTTCTTGCCCCACTTCACTAAGTCTGCCAAGCTGGTGAGCAGGCCCAACTTTCGGCAGTCCAGGAAAGGCTTGAATGAGAAGAAGGACCAAGTGGGTAGATGCTGAATTCTAGGAAGGACCAAGTGGACAGATGCTGACTTCCATGAAGGGCCGCGTGGCCAAATATGGCTTGTAGACCATGATGCTGGGATTGACTTAATCAAAGGTTGGGAATCATTCGTCCCCAATCACCCCTTTGATTTCAAGAATTTTTCTGGTTTTCAATATGGAAAATGCTTCATTCTTCAAAGTTCATATCTATGGCACATGTGATCACCAATTGGGCACTTCTAGCAAAAATGGATAAAGATGGTAGTGCAACTCCCATGTTACAGACTCCCTATCTACCTGACGTAGCTCAAGAACGAGCCACAAGACTGTGACAAGAAGAATAAAAACAAGATGAAGAGGAAAAGGCGGATGAAGAGGACCCAAAAGAATAGCAGAAAAACAAGCTGCAACAAACAAAAGAAAAACCCATGGATGAGGTCACGGTGTAGGAAACACCGCAAAAAAAAAACACATAAGGAACAAAGTGCGCAAGGCAGGAAGCAGGAGAAGGTGCACAAGAGAAAAAAAAATTCAGCAAAGAGACAACTGTGTAGGTTGCGCCGCCTCCTATGTCCATTGATTCGTGGCTCAGGACAAGCCACATGTGAGTGTTGGGGGTTGTTGGCCTAGGAAAGGAGCACAAGGAAGAAGTTGCATGTAAGCAAAAGAAGGTGCGTCGCACGACATAAAGAAAGGAAGGTCATGAAGGAAGAAAAGGAACAGCGTAAGATTAATGGAGATGCATGCGACAAAGGAAAGGCGAGCGCATGGGCGTGCAGGTGATAGAGACTAGAAAAATAAAGGTGCAAATCATGGCCGCTTAAGGTGGTGTAAGCCTATAGCAACTCACGTACGAGGGAATATTTGTAAGTCAGGACGATATTGCCTCGTGTCAAGTCATGATCACCACAGCTGTAGCCTGAAGGGTGGCTGATGGCGATAGTTAATAGACTGCTTGTATGCAATCGACCCTGTGTGGTCATGTAAATTAGTATAAATATGAGGGATTCAATAGTTAGAGGGTTGGTCATTGTTGGTCCTTAGTTCGGTACTGGTTGATCAGTGGCGGATCGTTGGGTGGTGATGAAGAGTTATTGTTTTGGCTGTTAATTGGCAGTCCATAGTGAAGAACACCATTTGGCTATAATTTCATAGAGATTAGAAGAAGAGAAGACTCAAGAAGAGTCTCATAGAGAGAGGAGGTTGTTGAGCCATGGATTTGGCTGCTGTGTGCACAAAACGCTAGGAGTAGGAGTAGGTTAGAAGAACAAACTAGAGAGCATGAGAAATAGAAGTCTAAGTCATAAAGACATATCATAAGATCAGTATGCATCCTATAGAATGCAAGGTTCTATATCCTTTTCTCATGCCAGATGAAGAGAAACTTGGTGGTTTTTCCCAGATGGGTTTCCACGTTATCCCTTGGGTTTAAATGGGTGATTTATGCTATGCATGTTTATGTGAATGGTTGTTATTTGCTTACTGTATAATGATGAAACATTGGTTAAATGCCTAATGTTGTATTATAATCGGTAGATGAATGTTTGAGAAAGTGTCGTTGAAATATCTGCATATATCGTCCTGTGCGTACTGTCTTAAGTTGCAACATAAGTCACAGATAGTCTATTAGTATGAGCCAAATGCATCGCACAAGTTGCACCAGTTCTGGGGTCAAGAACAAGGCTAGGTCGCTTGTGCTGACATATACATGTGATCAGTCATGCAAGGATGACTCCACCATCCAGCCATCCTGTTTCCTTCCTCGAGCGCCTTAGCCGCACCCCAAGGGACTATAACCCCTCGCCAACTATGGAAACATGGTTTCGACGATTACCCATTGAAGAGACATCTCGCGTGAGAGTGCGCCTACTTTTTGGGTGTTGCCGACGGTGCTTGCTCTGGCAGGCTGATATCTCGGGTGTTTGTTGGGTTGACGAGCTGCGTAGAACCTGGGTCACGCGAGTTAGGAAGAGTGGCCAACAGAGCCAAAATCTGGTGGAAATGGATAACCCATGAGGAGGAGCTATGGGCTAAACTATGGCACAAGAAATATGCTCCTCAGTGGCCTAAACAATTTCTGATCAGATTCAGAGAAAATGTCCCCGACTCTAGCATTTGGAAATCGGCTCACGAAGATCGAAGCCTCATTGGCAAAGTCATAGTTTCTGGGATATCAGAGATGGAAGGACTACGCTGTTTGCTAGATATTCTTGGTCTCAGGAGCCTTGTATAGAAAGTTAGGATGACATCCCTGTGTTAATCCAACATCTTCATAATAGGTTGACAAAAAAGTTGGAGGAATTTTGGGATTCTAGCTCCCTCGACAAACTCTTTAGGACTTGGAAAATGAAGGAATGGTGGGAAGCTCTTGTACTAGAGGAGAACATTGAAGATTTCTACAATGAAATTTTCTCCAGGAAGATGATGCAAATTTATGCAGGAATGTAACAGAATACACAAATAACCATAGAAACAAATATGCAGTGGAAATAACACTTCATTTCATTAATCAATAACTGAAACTTGTTTACATACAAAATGGAAATAAACTAACTCGATTGCTGGTAGCTTATCTCTAAGAAGATATGTGGTGGCTACATGCCTCTGAACTCTATGTTACAATGAGGCTCGAAGGCCTATATATTATTGAGAAACAATGGAAACCCTACACATCCAAAAACCTAACCCTAGGAGGTGAAACGCCTTAATGTGGGCCTCGTCGGGTAACTTGGTACATCAATTTCCCGGGGTCGTAACATTAGCATACTACCTCCGTTTCATGCGCATGATATATCGTTAGAAAGATATGTTTAAGTACTACAACCATAAACAAAAAATATGAAGTCTAGAATGGACTCATATTTTCCCAACCATTCGATGCCAAAAAAATGTTGTTTAGGGCCTCAAAACGACTCCGAAAGTTTAGGACCCGAAAATTGCCAAAAATAGTAAATTGTGCTACAATTAAGGAAATTGGAAAACTAAAAGAAACAATGGTGGGGGTCCAAGAGGAATAGGTGGGTGGCCACCAATATCCTCCTGGATCAGAATATCCCTAGGAATGCAGGACCGGACAAGCTCAGATGGGGGTATACCAATCTAGGAAACTTCAATATTAAAGAAGCCATTGAGATGCTGAATGAAACTCACAGAATGGAGGAGGTTAAATGGAGGAAAATATGGGGCGGGAGATGGTGGACCAAAGTGGTATCTTTCAGTTGGCTTCTTCTCAAAAGATGCATTCTCACATGGGACAATATTCAGGCACGGGGGGTCATGGGTTCGTTAAGGTGTTTCCTTTGTGAAACAAGTAATGAAACCATAAACCACCTTCCAGATGAATGTCCAATAGTGAAATCCATCTGGGAAAAGGCGCAGGGATGTTCAAAAAGAATCATAGACATAAATATCATCCTGATCTAACAATAGAAGAATGGCCAAAGAATGCCTTCAAAAATAAAATTGTGAACATGGTTTTGGAGTTGTTCCCTAGCTTCACAGTTTGGGAAATATGGAAAACTTGGAACATAAGAAAATTTGAAAATAAACAGAGATGGGTTGAGGAAATTCGGACACTGATTGAAACACACTTAAAAGAAACAATAACTTTAAATATTTGGAGCTAGGAAGATTTTGTAGTAGAGGCAACTGAAAGAAAAATTCTCTATGAATGGGGGATTTTTAAGTTACTTGTGAACAATTCTCGTCTCAAAACAATGCTCAATCCCCCTCGCAACTCAAATTCTTCATAGTGTCCTCCAGCTGGATCTTTCAAATTTAACTTTGATGGAGCCACAAAAGGAAATCCATGCCCTGCAGGATTTGTAGGAGCCATCAAAAACTCTAAGGGTGTAGTTCTCACCATATTTTGGGGCAACATTGGAACCAACACCAACAATTTGGTGGAGTTAGAAGGGCTCATCAATGGGTTATCATGGTCCTTACAATAGTAGCAGACTCCATTAACTATAGAAGGGAACTCCCTGGTAATCACTAATATTTCTAGAATACTCCAACATGGGGAAGCCATTTCCCAGGTCTCCAAAAATTGGAGGTGGGAAGGATGGCTTATAGAACTTAAAAGGTTTTTATTGGGAACCCCAGTGCTCTAATTCACGGATGGAAAAATAACTAGTAATAGGGTGGAAAAATCTCTTTCCAACTAAGGGGTTGGCATGAATAATTCTTTCTATGCATAAGTGATCAATGAAAAAAAGGAATGACACACGATCTAGAGACAATGTGAAGAGTTGATGGAGGAGGATGTGGGTAGGATGGAAGGTGATCACCCACGACATGTGCATGATCTATCATCCCCGATGACAACCACTTGTAATCATTCCCTCACATCAAATAATCTACCAGACACATCCCTCCATATGCGCGATACCCACGTCATGGCCAGGTTGACTCAAGCAAGACACGTGATTCGGAATGATAACGATTCTCCCCCCATATTTGTGGCAGGTGCGGGATGATTTTAGGAGATGAATACACCACTTTGCATTAACTACAAGTATGATGATGATATGGTTAGAACGAGTGGTAAGTGTACGAAGCAAACATAGATAGAAGGTGGCACGTAGGCCTGATCCAGAAGGGACGATCCGAGGACTAGACACCATAAATAAGGATTCCTCTCTTGGCAGTAGTCAAGTACAGAGCGAGGTGTGGGAATATTCCCTTCAAGAATATTGGTGGGGTAATTTCTAGCTTTTTCTCTTGAACTATTAAAAGCAAAGAAACTCGTATGAGGCAACCATCAATGGCGGAAAGGGATGCTGATGTTTCGCACGGTAATGTGGATCTAGCAAATATTAATGGGCTCTGGGTCTATAAGGTCGATGCTCTGATGGGTGCGAAATGGAAACATCAATCATAATGGATGATGACAGGATACATCACCCAAAAGAGTAGAATGGTTATAAATTTACTCATGGATAAATACTGCATCATCCTGTTCGAGATTCAACTTGATTATAGTTATTTGCATGCCACTCATAACTATTTTCCCCATGAGATCATGTCTCAACAATGGTGAGTTCGGCGATGTCAGGGGGAGGGAGTAAGAATTGAGGGGGGGAATGTTCCTTCATCTAGCTCTTCTACTAATTCCCCACCTGCCGATCATAATTCGGTCCCTCTAATGTTTAATTAGGGGGCACAATATATGGTTGAGACCCCGATAGTGGTTGAATCCCAGATTGCAGCCAAAGAAATTGAACTTCCATGGGAGTACGAGATTCACCAAGGGAGGACCCTGACGGCCAATCCTTTTTCGAAGGTTTGTATTCTTCTTGCACGTGGCATGATGGAAAAGGCACAAATAGAGCATGGCATCATGGAATCCTTGACTCTAATCCGATGAGGGAAGCAGGAAAGTGGTGCAAGGCCTTGGCTGCACGACTGTGTAAATCTTATTTTGTTTTAATGGTTATACTGTGTATTTAAAAATATAAGAGCCTACAGTGGGTGTAACCATTCGATTGTAAATCATCTGTGTTGGTATATCATTGACATGTTTTAATGGGTTTTATATTATTGTTTTAAGTTATGTAAGTGAAGGGACATAGCTTTGGATGGAACCCTCCAATGGATGTCATGGATATTCGCATAGCGTTGACCGGTTGTAGATTTGGTATTAATTATTTAAATGTTTTGATATGTATAGGGCCAAGGTCCATAGTTACAGTGTGTATTTTTAAATCGGGGATTTAACCTCTATCTAGTGATTTATGTGAATTGGCTTTACGGCCTGTGTTCTCTATTTGGTTGCTACACCGTTTAGTGGAATCAAAACGAATCCTACAGGATTTGATAGGATGACTTTTAAATAAAACAACTCCATAGGAATGGATCCTGGGTCGCTATGGTAATAAGTGTATGGGTTTGTTTTGGGCATAATGCCTATAGGAATCGATCTTGTGATCTATTGGTTTATTTTAGTTAGTCCTGTATATAAGTGATGGTTTATTTTATTATGAATGTAATGGATTTATTATGTTGGTAGTTTCTTTACTGCATACATTTCATGGATGTAGTTGGTATAATAAATATACATGGTTTGATTTAATGTGGATTCTTGTTTAAGTAAAGCATAAATTGCGTACCATTAAGTGGTCTCCATATCTTGACTGTAGATTGGTTTTAATGTATATGTTCTAGATATGGAATAATGCAATTATAATGTGGTTTAATTTGATTAATGCTTCAGACCATTAGAGGTGTCGATGGCTTGTTTGTTTGGAATTTTTTATTCGTTATTGGATTTTAATTTGGTTTATACTTAATAATGGAAATGATTTATTTATTAGGTTATGGTTTACTGTTTTTAATTAACTGTAATTTATATTCATGTTTCTTTATAGCATAACCTTAACTAGTCTTTTTTTTCCTGAATATAGTTCTGATGGCAAGATGAAATCTGCCAGTAGAATCTATAGGTAAAATAAACATATAGACTCTGTTTAGAGCAATTTATAGGTTTTAGAAAAACACAGTTTAAGATATAAAATAAAATACATAAATAAAATTGGAAGAACAAAACCCTTGAATGTATTTTAGACATAAATACATTTCAACCTAGGGTTCAGAGATAATAAATAAAATATTCTAAACCAGAAAAAAATTGCAAACATAGGGTTAGAAATTTAATATAAACCCTTAATTATTCTATTAGAAAATATCATGGATAATGGAATGGACAAACATCAAGAACCTCATACCTGTATGGTGAAGTTATTCCAATGGATGAAAACCTGCACACTAAATTACCCAGCATTAACAATTCACATATAGATATGACCTCTGTATAGATGACCGAATCACTTGGGAACTACCACATTGCACCCATCCATGACCCGAAACCGTTCCTGGTTTGTATTCCGGATCCCCTCGAGCTGATTCCAATTGCAAGTATCTTAGAGCTCCTAAGGTAAGGCTTCCCTAACTGAGATATCAAGTCTGAATTAGTTCTCCTTTTTCCTCTTAGAAAAATGTTCTCCAAGGACTCTCTTAAGAATAATCAAGCAAAATAATGATTCTAAAAAATGAAAGAGATCCCCAAGCCTCCTTTTGGATTGGGACTTTATAGACATACTTTTCAGTCAAAGGGGAAAGTAAACCAAGAATTATTTGATTTCTTGATTTAACCCTTTTATTTAATTTAGGTACTTTTAATAATTAACTTAGGAACTTTTAACTAGTTCCTACTTGGAATTTTGTAAGTATTATAATATTTAATTTTCTTTTAGTAAAATAATAACAGATGGAGCCTTTCCTTTTTTTCTTACTTTATTAATATTATTACTATGCTTACTCTTTATACATACCATGTATAAAATATATAATAATATATATATTATTTGTTAGCCTTTGTCTTTAGGTATCATATATTATGATCCCTAAACTTATGACACTTTCTTCATTAAGGTCATCAAGTAGGTGGTTAAGTCTACTAGGCTAGGAAACTCTAAACATACTTGCATGTTGGATTCCCTCATATAAAATGGTAGTTCTTCAGTACTTGATGGGATACAAAAATTCAAAATTTCATTTAATCACTTATAAATAAGTCAAATGAGATCAATATTTTTCTCGAGTCGTTTTCACTCGATATAATTAATTCTTTTCAATAAATCTTAGAGCTTATCCAGAGACCATACTCAACACTAAAAACATGGAGTTACAAACTTAGTGCAATTCCAAAGCTCCTCGCTCACACTAATTCTAGGATGTATTTGTAGGATACACCTAGGGATACAATGGCCAAGGATTCGATGTTCCAGAGCTTAAGCTCAATATCAACATGGAAGGCTCCAGGGCTTATGCCCAACACTTCCAATTTATCGTTTCATGTGTTCCAGAGCTTCATGCTCAACACAAATGTCTCAAAACTCATGTGCCCCAAAGATTCTTGCTCAATACATATATAAGTACTCATGTGCTTCAGAGCTTTTCGCTCAACATAAGACATCAATAACCCATGTGCTCCAGAGCTCCTCGCCCAACACAAAACATCTCATCAACCATGTGCTTCAGGGTCCACTCCCAACACAAGAAAACACATATATATACCATATGAAATTGGCTTACACCCAATATATCAAACAAATCATCATGTTCATATGCAGTGGGGTCTATGACCTAGTATATCAAAATAAAACATCAAGGTAACATCATAATCAATGGGGCTCATGCCCATAAGCGTTAGGTCCAAAATTAAGGATATTACATAATATGTCTATCGAATAAGGAGGAGGTTGGTGATGGATAGGGGAATAATCTATTGATGCAAAGAGATGGCACATTGATTGGAATTTTCCCTTGTGGTTCAACAAACAGGATCGGGGGTTCTGGAGTAAGTAATCTTTGGCTTCTCTAAGAGTTGGTTGGGAGGAATGAAAACTTAAATTATGTTTTCCCGAGATTCGTCACAGGTTCCTCACTAAATTTATTGACTATTTTAGTATTGATAATTACAGTCTGAAAGTAGATTTAAATTTATAAGTGCATTATAAAGTAATAATTTTACTATGTATCCATTAATATTCTTTTTATCTTGTTTAATGACACATTCTTAGTTTATAAGATGTTATTAGTTAATTACTTATGTACAGAATGTAAAAATCACATATCTATTTATTATGTAGAAATTTTAATGGTAAATTAATCCTCTCTACAATGTTTTCCTATGTAAAGCTACACCCACTATAAATCAAACCCTATAATGTATAAATATGAGACTTAACAACAAGAGTCGAGAGACTCTTCACAAATATATATTCTTTATTTTAAATACAAATCTAGATAACTTTACAACTCTTTGTTTAAAGTATGCTTATATCGAATATGTTCATATTGCAAGCAATAATCACAGATACGCTAAGTAGAGACAAAAGGATTCTTTGGATGTATTATCTATGAATAATATTAATAAACCTTTGTTTTAAACAATTAGTCAAATAAGATGTAGAATGTTTCAAAGCAAAATCACATTATAGATCTAAGTAAAATAAACCAATCATATTCCTCTATGAGATGAAGGCATCTACACAAAGTTTACCTCTGTTTTAAATTTAATATGCATACATTGTTCGTAGTCTCTATTTTGGGATTCCATATTCAGAATTGGACATATATAAAGATAAATAATTAATTAAAAAAAACAAAAATAAGAGATCACGTTTGATCAAACCATTAGCAACAAAATCCACTAAAAACAAACCATTAACAACAAAATCCACTATAAGGCATAGTTAGTTGAATCCACTAAAAGCAAAATTTCATGGAAGGAACTTTTGGACAAAATTAAGCAGAAGCTTAGTCATTGGACTTTCAGAGCCCTTAACTTCCCAAGAAGACTCATCCTGGTAAAATATATCCTATAATATATGCCACTCTATCTCTTTTCTGTACTGGCTGCACCAAAATCAGTGATAAAATAGATAAGGAACAACGAAAGAAAATTCATGTGCAAGGGAACATACAGACATATAAAGTGGCCATTGGAGGATTAGAAAACCATATTCAAACCCAAAGAAGTTGGGGAATTAGGACTACGAGACCCATTATATATAAATAAAGCGATGGGAGCCAAAATCTAGTGGAAATGGATAAACCACGAGGAGGAACTGTGGAATAAACTGTGGCATAAGAAATACGCTCCTCAGTGGCCTAAAAAATTGTTAATAAGATTCAGAGAAAATGTCCCCGGCTCCAGCATTTGGAAATCAACTCAGGAAGATTGAAGCCTCATTCAAATTCATAGTTTATGGGAGGTCAGAGATGGAAGGACTGCATTGTTTCATAAAGATGCCTGGAATTAGGAGCCTTGTATATCTAGTTGGGATGACATACCTGTGCTAATAGAATATCTCCATAATAGTATGATGAAAAAGGTGGAGGAATTTTGGGATTCTGGCTCCCCCGACAAACTCTTTAGGACTTGGAAAACAAAGGAATGGTGGCAAGATTTTGTACCAAAGGAGGACATTGAATATTTCTACAATGAACTTTTCTCAAGGAATATCCCTAGGAATGCGGGACCGGACAAGCTTAGATGGGGGTATACCAATCTGGGAAACTTCAATATTAAAGAAGCTATTGAGATGTTGACTGAAACTCATAGAATGGAAGAGTTTAAATGGAGGAAAATATGAGGTGGGAGATGGTGGACCAAAGTGGCAGCTTTCAGCTGGCTTCTTCTCAAAAGACACATTCTCACATGGGATAATATTCAGGCACGGGGGGTCATGGGTCTATCAAGGTGTTGCCTTTGTGAAACAAGTAATGAGACCATAAACCACCTTTTGGACGAATGTCCAATAGCGGAAGCCATCTGGGAAAAAGGCATAGTGATGTTCAAAAAGAATCATAGACATAAAGGTCTCCCTAATCTAACAATAGAAGAATGGTCGAAGAACGCTTTCAAAAATAAAAACATGAACAGGTTCTGGGAGTTGTTCCCTGGCTTCATGGTTTGGGAAATATGGAAAACTCGGAACATACGAATCTTCAAAAATAAGCAGAGACGAGTTGAGGAAATTTGGACACTGATTGAAACACACTTAAAAGAAACAATAACTTTAAATCTTTGAACCCAGGAAGATTTTGTAGCAGAGGCAACTGAAAGACAAATTCTCTATGAATGGGGGATTTTTAAGTTACCTGTGAACAATTCTTGTCTCAGAACAACGCTAAATCCCCCTCGTAACTCAGATTCTTGGTAGTGTTCGCCAACTGGATCTTTCAAAATTAACTTTGATGGAGTGACAAAATAAAATACAGGCCCTACAAGATTTGGAGGAGCCATTAGGAACTCTAAGGGCATAGTTCTCAGCATCTTTTGGGGCAACATTGGAACCAGCACCAATAATTTGGTAGATTTAGAAGCGCTCATCAATGGGTTATCGTGGTCCTTACGGCAGCAGCATAGTCCATTAACTGTGGAAGGGGACTCCCTGGTAATCACTAATATTTCCAGAAGACTCCAACATGGGGTAGCCATTTCCCAGCTCTCCAAAAATTGGAGGTGGGAAGGTTGGCTTACAGAACTTAAAAGGTTGTTATTGGGAACCCTAGTGCTCCAATTCATGGATGTTAAAAGAACTGGTAATAGGGTGGTAGATGATCTTTCCAAATAAGGGGTTTGAAGGAATAATTCTTTCCATGTAGAAGTCATCAATGACAAAAAGGAAAGGCACACAATCTGGAGATGATGTGAAGAGTTGGCGGAGGAGGATGTAGGCAGGATGGAAGGTGATCACCCACGACAGGTGAATGATCTATCATCCCTGATGATGGCCAAGTGTAATCATTCCCTTGCATTAAATAAGCTATCTGACACATCCCTCCACATGCGTGATACCCACATCATGGCTAGGATGACTCAAGCAAGACATGTGATTGGGAATGATGACGATTCTCCACCCATATTTGTGGCAGGCATAGGAGGATTTGAGGAGATGACTACATCACTTTGCATTAACTCCAAGTATGATGATGATATGGTTAGGACAAGTGGTAAGCATACGAAGCAAACATAGATAGAAAGTGGCATGCAGGCCTGATCCAGAAGGGACAATATGAGAACTGGACACCATAAATGAGGATGCCTCTCTTGATGGTAGTCGAGTACGGAGCGGGGTGTGGGAATTTTCCCTTCGGGAATACCAGTGGGGTAATTTCATGATTTTTCTCTTCGAATGTTAAAAGCAAAGAAACCTATATGAGGCAGCCATCAATGGGGGAAATGGATGCTGATATTTCGCAAGGTAAGGTGGATCTGGCAAAGAATAATGGGCTCTGGGTCTATAAGGTCGACGCTCTAATGGGTGTGAAATGGAAACATCAATCAGAATGGATGATGGTAGGATACATCACCCATAAGAGTGGAATGGTTATAAATTTACCCATGGATAAATACTGAATCATCCTATTCAAGCTTCAACTTGATTATAGTTATTTGCAAGCCACTCATAACTATTTTCCTCGTGAGATCATGGCTCAACAATGGCGAGTTCGGTGACGTCAAGGGGAGGGAGTAAGAATTGAGTGGGGAAATATGCCTTCATTTGGATCTTCTACTAATGCCTCACCTACTGATGATAATCTGGTCCCTCTAATGTTTAATTGGGGGGTGCAGTATATGACCGAGACCTCGGTAGTGGTTGAAGCCCAGATTGAATCCAAAGAAATTGAACTTCTCTAGGAGTATGAGATTCACCAAGGGTGTCCCTTGGTGGCCAATCCTTTTTGGACGGTTCGTATTCTTTTTACTGTGGCATGCAGGAAAAGGCGCAAATGGCACATGGCATCAGGGAAGCCTTGAATCTAATCTGGTGGGGGAAGCAGGAAAGTGGTGCAAGGCCTCGGGTGCATGACTGTGCAAATCCTATTTTGTTTTAATCGTTATACTGTGTATTTAAAAATATAAGAGCCTACAGTGGGTGTAACCATTCGATTGTAAATCGTCACTGTTGGTATATCATCGACAGGTTGTAATGGGTTTTATATTATTGTTTTAAGTTGTGTAAGCGAAGGGCCGCAGATTTGGATGGAACCCTCCAATGGATGTCATGGCTATTCGCATAGCATTGACAAGGTTGTAGCTTTGGTTTTACTTATTTAAATTTTTTGATAATATAGGACCGAGGGCTGTAGCTGCATTGTGTATTTTTAAATCAGGGCTTTGACCTCTGTGTAGCGATTTATGTGAATTGGATTTACGGCCTGTGTTCTCTATTTGGTTGCTACAACGTTTAGTGGAATCAAAACTAATCCTATAATATTCGATAGGATGACTTGTAAATAAAACAACTCCATAGGAATGGATCCTGGGTCGCTATGGTTATACTATGTATGGGTTTGTTTTAGGCATAACACATACAGGAATCGATCTTGTGATCTATTGGTTTATTTTAGTTAGTTTTGTCTATAAGTTATGGTTGATTTTATAATGAATGTAATGGATTTATTATGTTGGTAGTTTCTTTACTGCATATGATTTTGTGGATGTAGTTGGTATAATAAATATATATGGTTTGATTTAATGTGGATTCTTGTTTAGGTACAGACCATTAAATGGTCTCGATATCTTGATTGTAGATTGGTTTTAATGTATATGTTCCAGATATGTAATAATGCAATTATAATGTGGTTTAATTTGATTAATGCTTCAGACCATTAGAGGTGTCAATGGCTTGTTTGTTTGGCATTTTTTATTCGTTATTGGATTTTAATTCAGTTTATACTTAATAATGGAAATTATTTCTTTCTTAGGTTATGGTTTACTATTTTTTAATTAACTGTATTATATATTCTTGTTTGTTTATAGCTTAACATTAACTAGTCTTTTTACTCCTAAATATAGTTCTACTGGCAACATGAAATATGCCAGTAGAATCTATAGGTAAAATAAACATATAGACTTTGTTAAGAGCAATTTATAGGTTTTAGAAAAACACAGTTTAAGCTATAAAATAAAATGCAGAAATAAAATTGGAAGAACAAAACCCTTGAATGTATTTCAGACATAAATACATTTCAACCTAGGATTCAAAGATAATACATAAATATTCTAAACCAGAAAAAAAATTGCAAATGATAGGGTTAGAAATTTAACATAAACCCTTAATTATTCTATTAGAAAATATAATGGATAATGGAATGGACAAACATCAAGAACATCATACATGTATGGTGAAGCTATTCCAATGGCTTAAAACCTACACACTCAATTAACCAGCATTAACAATTCACATATAGATCTAACCTCTGTATAGATGGCCAAATCACTTGGGAACTACCACATTCCACCCAACCATGACCCAGATCCTGTTTTTTATTCTGGATCCCCATGAGATGGTTCCAATTGCAAGTAGCTTAGAGCTCTTAAGGTAAGGCTTCCCTAATTGGGATACGAGGTCTGGATCAGTTATCCTTTTTCTTCTTAGGAAAATGTTATCCATGGACTCTCTTGAAAATAATCAGGCAGAATAATGATTCTAAAAAATGGAAGAGATCCCCAAGCCTCTCTGGATTGGGACTTTATATACATACTTTTTAGTCAAAGGGGCAGTTAAATCAAGAATCATTTGATTTATTGATTTAACCATTTTATTTAATTTTGGTACTTTTAATATTTAACTTAGGAACTTTTAACTAGTTCCTACTTGGACTTTTGTAAGTATTATAATATTTAATTTTCTTTTAGTAATAATAATAATAGATGGAGCCTTTCCTTTTTTTTCTTACTTTATTAATATTATTACTATGCTTACTCTTTATACATACCATGTATAAAATATATAATAATATACATATTATTTGTTAACATTTATCTTTAGGTATCATATATTATGATCCCTAAACTTATGACAATTTCTTCATTAAGGTCATCAGGTAGGTGTTTAAGTCTACTAGGCTAGGCAACTCTAAACATCCTTGCATGTTGGATTCCCTCATATAACATGGTAGTTCTTCAGTATTTGATGAGATACAAAAATTTGAAATTTCATTTAATCACTTATAAATAAGTAAAATGAGATCAAATTTTTTCTCGAGTCATTTTCACTCGATATAATTAATTCTTTTCAGTAACTCCTAGCGCTTATCCAGATACCATACTCAACACTAAAAACATGGAGTTACAAAATTAGTGCAATTCCAGAGCTCCTCGCTCACACTAATGCTAGGATGTACTTGTAGGGTACACCTAGGGATACAATGGCCAAGGATCCGATGTTCTAGAGCTTAAGCTCAACATCAACATGAAAGTCTCCAAGACTTATTCCCATCATTTCCAATTTATCTTTTCATGTGTTCCAGAGCTTCATGCTCAACACAAACTTCTCAAAACTCATGTGATCCAGAACTTCTCGCTCAACAAAAATATAAGTACTCAAGTGCTTCATAGCTTCTCGCTCAACAAAAAACATCAATTACCCATGCGCTCGAGTTCCTCGCTTAGCACAAAACATCTCATCAACCATGTGCTTCAGGGTCCACCCCCAACACAAGCAAACATATATATATATATGAAATTGACTTACGCCGAATATATCAAACAAATCATCATGTTCATATGCAGTGGGGTATTTGACCCAGTATATCAAAATAAAACATCAAGGTAACATCATAATCAATGGGGCTCATGCCCATAAGTGTTAGGTCCAAAATTCAGGATATTACATAATATGTCCATCGAATAAGAAGGAGGTTGGTGATGGATGGGGAAATAATCTATTTATGTAAAGAGATGGCGCATTGATAATAATTTTCCCTTGTGGTTCACCAAACAGGCTCGGGAGTTCTAGAGTGAGTAATCTTTGGATTCTCTAGGAGTTGGTTGGGAGGAACGATAGCTTCAATTCTATTTTCTCGAGAGTCGTCGCAGGTTCCTCACGAAAGTTTTTGACTATTTTAGTATTTATAATTACAGTCTGAAAGTTGATTTAAATTTTTAAGTGCATTATAAAGTAATAATTTTACCATCTATCCATTAATATTCTTTTTATCTCATTTAATGACACATTCTTAGTTTATAAAATGTTATTAGTCAATTACTTATGTACAGAATGTAAAAATCGTAGATCTATTTCTTATGTAGAAATTTTAATCAATTAGAGGAAATTTCAACTCAAAATGGGCGTTTTAACTTTTATTCAAATTCCATGTCATCATGTGTTAGCCAATGAAATTGCTTTAAATTTGAAATATCATATAGGTCTTAAACACCTTTTTAATATAAATTTGGGGATAGGTATCATAAAAAAAACTACTTTTTTTGTTTGTATTTTTGACATATCTCCTTATGTTTTTACTCAAATTTCGATCGAAAGAACTCATTGGATGCAGAATTAAATTCCGCATCCAACGAGTACCCACTCGGCATACTTTTGATGGACCCCTCTACCCCAAAAACAAGAAATACCTGAAAAAATGGAATGATGATGTCATCATTACATTTTTCAGGTATTTCTTGTTTTCGGGGTAGAGGGGTCCATCAAAAGTATGCCGAGTGGGTAATCGTTGGATGTGGAATTTAATTCCACATCCAACGAGCTCTCTCGATCGAAATTTGAGTAAAAACACAGGGAGATATGTCAAAAATACAAACAAAAAAGTAGTTTTTTTATTTTCTTCCTCCAAAATTAATAAATATTATTTTATTATTTTAACTATTATTTTATTAGTTCATTTTAGGAGGCCCATTTTGAGTTGAAATTTCCTCTAATCGGGTAAATTAATCCTCTCTACAATGTTTTAAAGCTACACCCACTATAAATCAAACCCTATAATGTATAAATGTGAGACTTAACAACAAGAGCCCAGAGACTCTTCACAAATATGTCTTCTTTGTTTTAAATACAAATCTAGATAACTTTACAACTCTTTGTTTAAAGTATGCTTATATCGAATATGTTCATATTGCAAGCAATAATCACATATACACTAATTAGTAGAGACGAAAGGCTTCTTTGGAAGTGATATCTATGAATAATATTAATAAACCTTTGTTTTAAACAATTAATCAAATAAGATGCACACTGTTTGAAAGAAAAATCACATTATAGATCTAAGTAAAATAAACCAATCGTATTCCTCTATGAGATGAAGGCTTCTACACAAAGTTTACCTATGTTTTAAAGTTAATATGCATATATTGTCCATAGTATATGTTTTGGGATTCCATATTCAAAATTGGAAATATCTAAATATAAATAAATAATTTAAAAAAAAACACAGCTAAGAGATCACGTTCGATCAAACTATTAACAAAAAAATATTTAATTAACAAATCTATTTAAAAACATCAAGTTCATAGATCTGAGTTTCCAAACTCAACGATAATCTAATTGAGTTATGATCCAGGATTTATAACAATAGAGATAATATTATCCACTAAATCAGATTCAAATATGAAGTTAATTATATACAATTAAATACAAATAGAAAAATATGATAGTCCATTACCAATCGTCCAATCACATTTACAACCAAGTTATCAAATCACACTAGAAGCAAAACAAACTACAAACCTAACCATTTAATACAACTTTCAACCTATCTTCAACGATAGAGGCACTAAAGCCCACTCCTTCCCCACTTAATCGAAAAGATAGTAACCTCAATGTTGTCAAACCACATAAAAATTAATGGAGGCATACCTCGAGGTTGTTGCGTAGATCTAGTGAATAGTGAGGGAAGTCATGTCGTGGTTTGCATGCACACAAATCCGTGACGTTAGCGCATAACAATTTTAGTTGGTTTATCAAAAATTATTAAGGAACAGAGTAAGGGTTGGGGATTCTCACCTCAGGGATGAGAAGGAATAATCCTGAGAGGAGCTAACCCTATCGCAACTCTCGCGTGGACCGAATGCCAAGTATTATTTATCCAATATGCAAAGGAAGTATCCCGTTACATTTATTGAGTTGTGAACAATTGTACACAACTGTAAAACCTGTAATGTGTGAATTTTTTTTACCTTGAAGGATGACCTGGGTCATCGAGGAAATTTCAGTCATGTCCCTAGCATATTAGGTACCCATTCATGGGCACCCTTGCTATTCCTGTCAAAATAGATTCATGAAATTAAAACCTCTCTTAAATCTTGAAAATGAAGTCAATTATTTTAATAAACTAGGGCATAGAGAAGATAAATATTTACCTTCATTACTTGTGTAGAGGGTCAATGGTTTGCTCCTCCTGGTTACCCTCTATTCCTCTACCCTACACAAACAAAATTGAGTTAGATTCATGTGTAACTACAAGAAAACTCAATAACAAAATAAAGCTTAGAAAAATAAGGTTATAACTATTTACCTGCTAAAAACATTGTGGCCTTGGAAACCCTCCACCTGAAACTAAAGGAGAACAATTGAGTCCTTTAAAAATCCACACTGTGAGTAAAGGATGGCTCAGACTATGCAGAGAAGCCACAAAACCATTAAAAACCAACATAAAAACCCTAAAAACAACTCAAAGTTGCAGTGTTACAACCAAAACAACTATTGTAGACACAAAAGGGCAAGCGTGGTGGTTGCACATCACCATGGAGTGGATGAGCAAAAACCTCCAAACCACCAATACAACAAAACAAACAATAACACTCACGACAGTATGAATGCAGTATTAAACCATACAAAACCTCAACATTGAAACTTTTTGGATCAAGGACAAGTGGAGGGTCAATATCTTGCTCTCCCTAAAACACATGTGTAGCACGCTTGTCTATTAAATTGTGTGGCTACATTGTTAACTTGTAGCTAGGGTTTACGACAACATCATTAAAACCAATTTAAACCCTTCATTTCATAGCTGGAATCCACCTTGTGTCTCCCATGGTCACATGCCATGTCATAGAATCAATTTTAAACAATATTCAAACCTTGCACCATCACCTCCTTGCTTATAAATCCCGCCGATTAAGAGCCTTATTCCATGGTTTAAAATTTATCTTTAAGTCACCTCATCATACTTTTTTGCCATCGCATGTACGCCATAAGGTTGCACCCCTTATATTACCTTATGATATCAAGTTAGAACTTAATCTTGAACACAAAAACCTTATGCATTACAAGTGTAGTTAATACTAGGTCCATAGGTATAGGATTTTAAATCTTAGACAAACAAACTCAATGATTTAAAATTTTTACATCACCTTTGTAACGACTGCGACCAAGATGTCTTTTGAAGCCACGTCGAGTGGATGATAAACATTTCATCAAAAATTTAAAAAGGTTTAGTTAAACAAATAAGAAATATGTTACAACTAAGAAGGAAATTTTCAACGAGTAAGAATGGTAATTATAAACATAATTTGTATTTATTTATTTATGAATTTACATGTATGTGACACTTTGCTCATAATCTCACCACCGGAAATTTCTTTGAGCATACTATGAGCTTTTGTGTACTTAGTTTAATTTGAAAATGATGAATTTGAGAGCTTGTTTGAAGTATGCCATCGCACTTGCACCTTGTGTAATACTATTCTACTCGAACTAGCTATTATGATATGGAGTAGTGCAGTGATAATAAAAAAGGATGCTGTAAAGTTTTGAATGTACTATACTACACATCAAAGATGCTAAATTTAGTGACACTAGTAGGATTTAGGTACTTGATGATGACCTCCATATTCATAAGATCAATCCTAATTTTTCTTCCACCAATTACATATCCTAAATACTCTAAAGATTGCATAGAAAATTCATATTTTTAAAAGTTCTTCAATAGTTGATTCTTTTTCAAACTCCCTAACACCTACATGAGATGTGAGATATGCTAAACACCTACATGAGATGTGAGATATGCTCACGCCGGTAAATAGATATAAATGAATATATTATCTAAGCACAATATTACAAATGAGTTAGAATGCTATACAATACCTCATTCATCAACCACATAAATGTAGCTACTCCATTACATAAACCATAATGCATTAGGAATAATTCTTATAGACCTTGCCTTTTCAAGAATGTTTTTAGGTGTCTTTCTCTTTTATTTGTACTTGGCAGTGTCCCAATTTGAGATCCAAATTGGTGAAACAAATCACATTCTTTAAATAATTTAGCAAATCAACAATATTGGAAGTGTCTTGGACAAAGTGTATCCACCTATTTCTTTTGAATATATTTAATTCGGGTGGATCTTTTTTTTGAAGGAAATGTAGGAGAACATTAACACTTTGTGTAACTTATATATATTATTTTTTTTTGTGACTAGGGGAATCGGCAACTGGGGCTGGGCCGGTACTCGCGTGACATGGGGTCCAGGGATCCATTCCCACTACCACTTGTTTGCAGGCAACAACCCTATCAATTTTTTTCTATTGTGCTGAATAAAAATGATCGGTTCTCTTCTATGATTTATTACAAAAAATTATATAAGAGTGCCTTCAGAATCTTTGATTCTGAAGGTACTCTCAATTTTAGAAGAGTTAAGAGTCATATTAGAAATTTATTAAACACTTTCATAAATTTAATAAATTAGCAGTTGTTAATCTTGTAATTTTATATATATAATCAATTTTTATTATTATCAATTCATCTAATTATATATTGATTCATAAAATTTAAAGTATAGCGTGCTAAAAAGTTCTTTGGATTAAAATGAAAATACATTTTGAACATGTTACAATTTGGTGTTATTGATTTCTTTTGACAAGGTATTTATTATTATTAGTTTTTGTAATTTTTATGATTAGGGTTGATCAATTAATTGAAATATTTTATGTTAACCCTAATAATATATTTTTACATAAAACTTGATCTTTTAATACCATGCCATTTTTCAAATTGTGGAAAATGTATATATGTTTCCCAAAATAGCTAAAGTTTATTTGTATATATCATTTTGATATTTTCATTGTGATATAATCATAATAATTGAATTTTGATTTAGTATTTAGTTTTTAATAATTTTTCCATCCAATCGTACTTTGAAATAGGTCATATGATGATTTGGATCATATGAGTTCATTCAAAACTATATTATTTTATCCTTGAATTGATTACATGCATAAATATGGTTTTGGAGCATTTTAATTATTATCCAAAGTTGACCTTGCTACTTGGTTGGGTTTACAAAACCCTAGGAGACATCATTGATTGTAATGACAACTTCACATCGTCTAGTTTATGAGCACGATTGCTTTCCACATATAATCCTTGCTTATTGTCGTTTGACAGCCGTGTTTATGGGACAGGATATGAATGTTTTATTTGATAACATCTGTTTATAAGGATTTTAATATGTAATGATTATTTTAATCAAATGTGTCCACATTTACATCACCCTATCTGACAGTCATATAACATTCATGAATTATTTGATTTCCAAAATATTGTAATGATTTCAAATCACATCGATTTGTTTGATGAATACCTACGATGGTTTGATGGTGAAGTTCTCACACTAGGAAACTAGTTTAGGGTTACTCATTAGCTCCTACAGAATTGCGTGAAGTTCATAACATGTTTGTGTATTCACGTATCCCTATTCCTTCAGTTTTCACAACCCATTTTCAATTCTCTATCATCGAAAGATTTGATAATTGAACAAATGGATCCCTTGAGTCGTTTTGATCTTTTTGGTCCAGAGATGTTAGAAGCCGACCCTGAAGTTCTTACCTTATTTGAGAAAATTAATTGGAAACTCTTCTTTTGGGGTTTCAGTGGACACAACAAGGAAGTTACCAGGCAATTTGCATTTTATTTTGATGGAAATGTTGCTCAGATAAGTGATTTATAGTTAGTCATAGATGAAGAATTCATTGCAAAAGATACGAAGCTTCCTCGAACTGGTGAACGCTGGTTCAAAGGGTCATGAATTCACAAGAAAAAGTTCAAGCAGTTCCTTCTCCCATTGCCAAAAGAAGATGCACACCTTAAATTCAATTTTCCTGTGAAATATTTGAGGAATCAATGGCGTGCTCCTTTTGAAGTCATCTCCAGGTACATCTCTTGTGATGGTCGGTATTCGAATGTTCAATTATACCATCTGATAATTTTAATGGATCTTAAGGGTTTGAAGTTGAATCTACCCTACTTTTTACTTCATAATTTGTATAAAATGGCTATCATGGTTCAGCGTACCATTGGAAATCAAGACCGTAGTCTTTTCCATCACGACCTGATTAAAATGTTAGCTCAGTATCAGTTATCTACAGTAGGGAAAACATGGGATGAATTCTTAAAAGAAAATAACTTCGAGTTAACCCGATTTTGGCCTACTTACTCACCTAAGACTCGTGCAAAAAGAATAAATCCTTGTGAAGGAGAAGTAAAAGAGGAAACCGACCATATAAGTGATCATGAGGGGCTGGATAAGCTCTGTTTAATAGTTGAAAATGAGAAATTTTATACTGAAAACCCTCCTGAACAATCCAAGAGAAAAAAAGAAGTGGGAGAGGGAAGTAAAGTAGTGGTTCAGACGCACTCTGCTAAGTCAACAGTTGACTTGTATTCTAAGGTAATAGAGTAGAGAAAGAAGTATGAGAAAAAGGGGAAAAATCCAGTAGGTGACAATAAAACTCTTGAATCGAGTATGAGAAAATCTGAGATACTTAATCGAAGACTTACAAGGAGTATGATTAGTCTTTCAGTTCCAAGAACTATAGAACGAAGTTGTGAACCCATTATTGTTGAAGATAATAGTAATAATGAGGATGAATCTCCTCCTCATGAAACCCCAGTAAATGAATATGAACAGGAACAGAGTAATAGTCACAACGATGTGGTATTATCTCCAAAGAGATTCAGGAAAGACCATTCATCATTACCAGCACAGTATGAGCATTAAGCTCCATTCTATTCATCATTAAATGATAATGATTCTCTAGCAGAGACTTTAAAAGCAGCGAAGCAGTCGATCAAGTTTCGAAACAACATAAGGATGATCAATTAAAATATATTGAAGAAGCTTGTGACAAGATGAAAACAGAGTTACAACAGAAGAAAAATGAATTGCTAATGTGGGTTGACCGATGGAAATAGATGAAATCCAAAAAAGACAAATACAAAGCAGAAAATAAATTGTTAATAGAAACTAATGAGAAATTACTAAAAGATGGAAGAGTTCATGCAGAAAAAATATTGAAACTCAGGGCCAAGCTGTTAGAAGCCAAGAAAGCGATCAAGTTATAGATAGAAACGCCTTAGTCTAGTTTTAATTGTTTTAATTTCAAGTTTGACAGGTAATAAAATATTTTAATTAGCACACCTGCAAAATCATAGATTTGCAGGCATGCTTATAATTTGTATTATTTTCTGTTGTCATGATTTTAATGAGGAATTCATTTCATTTGTTATAGGTGTACATGCCATAAAGAGTATAGGCTATTTTTTCTCATCGTTGGCATACATTGGTGCTTCTGGAAGAATTGGATACTAAAGATAGCCACGTCATAGGTCAATCCATCTGAGCAGAAGATAATACAGACTAGTCATTTAATTGACATTTTTGTTTCATAGGATAAACGTATCTGCCAGGTGCCTTCTTGGAAGAAATTCGATGCAATTGAATAGGGATAGAATTTCTTCTGTATTTATTATAGTGGTTATTAGAAACTGAAGAGATATTTTTAGCATGTCTGTTACATAAAAACTTGAAGGAGTTACTAGTCGTATTATATAAGCTAGTTGATAGGTAATAACTCCTGATTTATTGTTATTCCAATGCCAATGCATATATTTATACATTTCAGGCGGTGGTTGAGATTCCGGCCGGCCTATCCATATTCCTACGTAACTGTTCAGCTTCCTATTCTTTATTTATTTATTTACAATATTATAATCCCTAACGGATTATATTCTAACAATCCCCCTCTTAATCCGAAGGGGTGTTCGTAAGTCCGAGCATGTTTCTGAATCTTTCAAACTTTTCTCGTCCAAGCGCTTTGGTGAAGATGTCTGCAACTTGATCATTTTTGGAACAATGTCGAAGATGGACTATCTTTGCCTCTACATGATGTCGAATCAAATGATACTTTGTGTTGATGTGTTTGGTTCGATCATGAAATCTAGGATTCTTAGCCAGCTTGATTGCATAAGTATTGTCGACCAATAATGGAGTGGAATTTTCTTGTTTTTCTTGCAAATATTCAAGTATCTTCCTAAGCCATACTATTTCTTTCGTTGCTTCAGCTG
>LPNX010354336.1:66401-119211 GCA_001517045.1 Pseudotsuga menziesii
ATCTAGTCATGATGACTTGGTTGTCAGAGGAATTTCTTATTTGAAATGCTTCTGATTTTGTCTTTAAACAGTAAATCCAGCACATTCTAGAGTAGTCATCAACAAATGTCATAAAATACTTATTTCCATTTGCTGAAGGAGTTGGCATTGGGCCACGTAAATCAGAATGCACTAGTTCTAATTTCCTACTTGCTCTGAAATTAGATTCATGGAATGGCAGCTTACTATATTTCCCTAATATACATGCATCACATTTATTCTTCTCTTTGGGAATGGTGGGCAGACCAATTACACCATTATTTCTCAACAAATGAAGACTGTTATAATTTAGATGACCAAATCTTGCATGCCACAATGAACTAGATGACATATTACCTTCTCCATGCTGAGAGAGGTAGGCATAGTTCTGAAATCTTGCGGATGAACCCTTGAGCTTCAACAGCTTTCCATCTTCGTATCTAGTCATGATGACTTGGTTGTCAGAGGACTTTCTTATTTCAATGATTCCATCAAACATGTGGATGGAATGGCCTTGCTATCGAATCTCCACCAAGGACAACAGGCTTCTCTGCAACTCTGGAAGATAGAGAACGTTCTTCAACAAGAAATCAGGGAATCCAGGCATCTTTAGTCGAATGGTGCCCATTCCCTTTGGTTTAATACTTGACTTATCTGCAAAGTAAACTATGCTATCTATTGTTTCATTCATTTCTTCAAAACAGTCTTTTCTAAATGTCATGTGTGATGTTGCACCAGTATCAAGCAGCCAACAATCTTTATAAGATGAAAGAGAATTCATTTCATTAATTCCAAGATTACAATGTGCAACAATACAAGAATCAGAAGATTTACTAGCATCTTGGTCATGTTTCTTCTGGTTATGCTTGTCTTTGATGGAGTCCCACGAAGCCCAATACTGATCTAATGTGTGCCCAGTCTTTCCACAACGCTTGCACTGCAAATCTGATCTTTTGCTTCTACCCCCTTTGCCTTTGAAATTTCTTCTTTCTCTGCCTCTCTCTTTGCCAGAGAGAGTGGCACCAACTATTGATGACAAAGATTGCATCGTTTACAGCTGTTAGTGTAATTTACAATAATGAACTTGATATGACAAGTAGAAATAAGAAAACAATAACCTTGCAGGTCTACAGTCTCTGCCAAGGTGAATACAATGCAAGCTTCAGGTGAGCATACACAAGCTTCTTCAATACACAAAATATATCAGTCACGTCTCTTCAGAAAATCGCAGCCACAAATGGCTAGACTCAACATGACTTCACACATCAATTGATTTTGATATTTGAATACAAAACTCTCATAAATACATCACCTCCATAATATTGTCTCAACTCTCACAAACTCGAACCAAGAGAGGCCGCTCGCATGAGAAATTTTGCAGACTATTTCATTCTTCAAGATTAGGGCAAAAATTAGGGTTTTTGTATTTCAATGAACAAAAACGTTTTACCCCCACGCTCTTTCACACAGCAGCATATATCATTCAATGGAGTCTCCACGCAGCTGAATACTCACGTTCAAACTTGATCTTCACACCTTCACTCATTCCATCAACAATCTTTTGACGAAGGAAGTCTTCAAAACAACAATTCTCCCTTTTTAACAACGTAGCAAATAGCACTCAGATGTGGCTATGGCGATTGGTGACTGTAGCCATAGCAGTTGTCTACCATCCAAGCAGCAGCCTCAAGTCAGCTCTTCAACACTCGATAGATTGGAAAGGATTGGTATATTGGAATCGTTTGGAGGTTTCAGACTTAACATGGTTCCAACGCAGCCAGAGTATTAATTCTCCAGCACAGCCCCAGGCAGTCTTCAACACATGCAGAAAAGGGAAAAACCAGCGATCTTCATTCTGCAATTACATTGGAGAGGAAAAAACAAGTGATCTTCATTCATTAAAGCGGTCGCAACAACAAAAATATGCTCTCATAAATTAGGGTTTATGCATTCAGAAAACTCTTCACAATCATTATCTTTAACGCTGTCACCATTCAGTCTTCAACGCATTATCTCCGAGTGATATATAAGTCTCCAACATATTATCCACGGTGTTCAGAATATTAGGGTTTAAGGATCTCGCAGCTCTCCACTAAGGTATTATACAGTTCAACCGTCACACATTGGGTACCAATGTGGTCTTCACAAAGCAGATACCAATGCAGATAATGGAGGAGATACCTCTCATGCAAGCAATAGCTCATAGCACAGCACATCACAGTGGAGGATTCATGCAGCAGTCTTGAATGTAGGTTCTTTAGGAAAGCAACAGTCTCCATGTAGGCTTCACTGCAATGGCATCAGTGTGTCCAGCTTCATGCTATCAATGGCATCAGTCTTCAATGCATCAGCTTTCACACAGGTTTCACTCATTAGCTTTCATGCATGCTTCAATATATAGAGTCTTCAATGCAGTAATAATAATAATACTGCTTCTATGCTGCTGCAGCAACATCCAGAGCCCAAAGATCACCGAAGCTCCAAACTTTGGTTCTAAGACAAAGGGGCGAGAAAGGAAACCCTAATAAACAGTAAGTGGCATATAGATCATTTGATGATGTGATCTAATCACGGTCATACCATATCCAAAGTTAAAAGTCAGATGGGGGTCTGAAGGTTGGAGTCGAGTCAGCCATACATACAGCATATATCAGTCACAATACCACTTCTTCAACGCAGCAATGGTTCAACGCAGATATAAGGTGTGGTATTTAGTGGGAGATCTAACCGGTTATAAAAGTAAATAATGCAGTGACGACTGCAAATCAAAACGTAGCTAGCACATCATTTAGTGGAGGATAAATCTCCACACAGTCTTCAAGTCGCAGGAAGGAGATCACAAATACCCAACGCAATCTTCAGAACATCTCCACGCTGTTCTTCACGGAGTATGCCCACAACGTGTCTGTCTGGGTTGCGGGCCTTAAATTTAGAAGAGCTACAATGAGAAAAGGCGGCACTCAAAGATTGTATGGAGAATTTCGGAGACACTACAGACCAGATTCACCAATCTCTAGTGGAAATGGTGAAAGGATAATCGCAGCTCTGATATACTCAAACTCACGCAGCAGAAGGAGGAGATCGCAGAATAATATGGTCTCACGCAGAAGAATACTCATTCACCACGTGCAAGGGATTAGGGTTACACTTCCAGAGTCTTCAACGCAGCATTAGTCTCATGAGAATGAGAATAACACATACAATGAATGCACTGGAAGGAGGGAAGAGCAGATGGCAGACTGGAGGTCTGGCAATGCACTGGCAAGCATACAGGCTTCCAGGACTGAAATTTTAACAGCAGGAGTTATGGAAGGAACCCGATCTGATACCACTGATAGGTAATAACTCCTGATTGATTGTTATTCCAATGCCAATGCATATATTTATACATTTCAGGTGGTGGTTGAGATTCCGACCATCCTATCCATATTCCTACGTAACTGTTCAGCTTCCTATTCTTTATTTATTTATTTACAATATTATAATCCCTAACGGATTATATTCTAACACTAGTAAACTCAATGTAGATAGGGGAGATGGAGTATTGAAGAAATAGACTTATCTGAAATATAGTTATAGTTCTGGTTTTAATCTCTTTGCTGGAGTTTTGCCTTCGGGGAAGGATTGTGACTTGAGTTCTCAAACTGGTATCACTATCTGTTACTATTTTTGAAAACTTAATATATATATATATATATATATATATCACTTTCTCAATATGCTTTTGTGCAATTATACTGTGATATGATTGTATTTATTATCCAAAATAATACTCTGTTTACACAATATTAATGTTTGAATGAGAATATTATTGAGTTTGATTACTTAATGTTTGTATTGATAATTGGAATTTGGTAATATAAACATTTCATATATATTTTTTTTTTCATTTGTATTTTTACAATGTCTTCATGAATAAATATCATCCTTTTTATTCAAATATTTGGTATTGATTATTAGTTATTAATTAATAGAACATCACAGAAAAATTAAAAGTAGTTATCTATTTTAATTTCCTGTTGTTGTGCATATTCAGCAGAGTGATTTAATGATAATGATTTAAATATTTTCATTTAAATCATTATTGTTTTTCTCTTTGTTTATTTGAATCATTAATTGATAATTAATTTAGTTTTCAAGTTGCTCTCAGCTGAGATAGGATAGCTAGTTAAAATTTTAGTCTTAGTGTAGTTTATTTTAATTTTAATTTTAGTTTAAATTTAACAGTTGTTAAATAGCATTAGATTAATTTTTGGTAAAACCTAAAATAGTCTTTAATTCAAAATATTTGAAGCGAAACCCTAAAAACTGAAGACGTTCCTCAAGAAAGCATTATAGGATAACTTAGGTCTTAGAAAACTAATTCTAGGGTTTATTTAGGTAGTAATAAGATTAGGATAATTTTTTACTGAATTTTAGATTCTCCTTAAGAGAAAAATTCAGTTGATAGCAGGACCATAACCTATGAGATTTTGCCATTTCAAACATATCGGGAGCTGCTCTAATCGACTTGTGTGGGGATTAATCTCTTTAGTTGGCCAAGGTCAGAAAATCAGGCCAACAAATGGTGCTAGTAGGAGGGCCTATTAATGATTAATGGCAGGTAGAACTAATGATAAAAATTCAACCATCTTGAAAAAGGAGGAGGGAGCTCCAAGAAAGCCCAATTCAACGGCTCTCTTCGCTCCAAAAAACCTGGTGTGTTGGGGGTTTGATCTTGGATTTCGATGGCAAGATTGAGCGGACCGCATACGCCCAGCTATGCAGTCGCCTCTCTTGAATTCGGTGAGAGATTGCAGTTTGTGAATGGGAATTTGAATTTTCGAAGCTTTCTTAGACTCTAATCGCAGGTCTGATCAGAGTCTTGGAGGCGCAGTTTACCAGAATAGTTGGGAGGCAGACGGGACAGAACCTTTGTTTGATATCATCCCCATATTCGATCTCCATTTTCTTGATTCAACACGAAGACTACTCCTCTCTAGATTTCGGTGCTGGGCATGCTCGTCAGTGCGGTTTTGGTGGGGGCAGGCTCTGTTTCTGTGACTTATCAAGATCCAGCTGCGGCTCGAGTGAAACAAGATTTTGATGAGCTCCAAGATCCAGGGGGTTTGTTTTGGGAATTATCGCTCTCTCCGATTAGCTCTTCAATATTTTCACAGAGATATTTATCGATGAAGAGCTGTGGTGGAAGAATATTTATCTCTCTCTGGTTTCACTTGGGGTGAATCTAGCGCGGAATTGAATGGACCGGCTCGAGGATGGAGGCGATGTCTGAGATTCGCAGTGGCTCAGCTCGGGTGCCGTGCTTTGAGTTGGAGAGATTTCTGGTTGAATCTTGGTTTTCTTTGGAATATTATAATGATATGGAAGGCTCCAAGAACTGGGTCGAGGGTTTCGGCCATCGATCTTGATCTATCAAGATTGAATGGCTCCACCATGACAGACCTTCATAGCGGAATCATGGAGAAGGATGTGAATCGGTGCTCGCGTGCGGTTGAGAAGGTGTCTTGCCATCCATTAGCCAAGGTTGGAGACTGTTTTGGGCTCACTCCAGAGTTGAGAGGCCGTAGGAGGTCATATCCTTCCTTTTGCTGATGAGGACGCAGGTCATTTTTTGCCGTTGACTGAGAGGCCATTTCCTTTCTTTTGTTGTGGTTTCTCACAGCTGATTGAGCGGCATACTGCTGGACGAATGACTCCTTCATGATCTATTTGATTTTACTGAGAAAGATTGCCTGCCTTATATGGCAGTGATGGTGTCTGTTTTGATATACTCTTGCGTGGCGACCTTTTTTTCTCCTTCGGGAACTTTGCAGTGGCGATGGCATTTCAGAGGTGGTGGCCTTTGCTTTTGGCAGTATGTCTGATCTCAGATTCTTGTGATCTGATTTTTTTATTTGGGTTGTGATATCCATATTTTGGGACAGTTTTGTAATTTTTTGGTTATGTTTATATGAGACAGCTAATATGTGACAATGTAGGGATCCTAGTGATCCTCTTACATGTGCAGATATGTAATTTTGTTCTACTTTGAAATAAAATTATGAATTTTTTCCAGGGAAAAAAAAAAAATTCACCCATTCAACAACCTTCGTTACAATCTGAAGCTAGTAGATCACCATTCATAGAAATTCTTAGGAGCATCCTTGAGCGTGATCACATTACATATCCATTCACTCCTGAACAGAGTACTTAAACTTTATAAGAATCACGTTATATTCTTACGAGAGCATATGCTCATCAACTCAGTTTAACTCCAATAGACTATGGTCTCCCTAGCCAACAAAGAAGTAATCCTCAATTGAATATAGTTACTCAAGATTCAGTAGAAGCCGATAGCACTCCAAGTTATCAAGTTAGAAGTCATCAGAGAGAAATTACTCAAACAAATACTGCTAGAAGATTGACTTCTGTAGGCGGTTTTGATCAACCACCTTCTCCTCCAGAATCACCGTCTGATAGTCTAGGGTCATCTAATATAGAGAGTTATTTAGATTCTGAAGGAATTCCTATGGCTGGAAACATACCTGTAGAATGAGGAGGTAATCCTCCACCTAATCCTCCACCCAATCCACAACTTCCTTGGTTGAGAAAATCTGCTATAGCAGTGTCTGGTGTACAACATCCTCTACCCAAACATTCAGATAAACTACTTCTGAAGTTTAATCCAGATAACAAAGAGCCTGCAGAGGTGCATGTTGATAAATTCATCTTAGCTATTCAAACTTTGAATGTTCAGCATGAATACTTGGTTTGTTGGTTGTTCCCTTTAACTTTTGAAGGGAAAGCATCTACTTGGTACTTTTCGTTAGTCCAAGGATCAATCACAAATTGGGATGAATTTAATAAATCTTTCTTAGATAAATTTGGGGAGGATAAAACACCTGCTCTTTTAGCCCTTGAGTTATCTCAGATTAAAATGGAACCTAAAGAAAGAATTAAAGATTTTAATCAGAGATTTCTCACACTTAAAAATAAAATTCCTGTTGCTTATCAACCACCCGAGAATATAATCATAGAAAACTATACTTCAGCCTTACCAAAATATCCTGGGATGTTTGTTAAGAGAGCTGGTAAAAGAACTCTTGTGAAAAATTTTGAGGAAGCCATTAAAGTTGAGAAGGATTCTATGTCCTATGAACCAGATAGAAGTGGAAAAGCTAATACTTTTCCTCATAAGAAAAATGAAAGACCTAATTTGGAAAAGGATAAGGCATTTGATGTAGAACAGCTGCAGAATGCTATTCGGGCATTAACTAATGAAGTTGTAAGATTAAAAAAAACTAATTATGAAGCTTCCTCCTCTAGAGGATATTTTAGAAATCAGTTTAGACAGAATCCTAACACTAATAATAAAACAAGTACATCGCCTGATATAGTAGTAAATGAAGAAATTTTTAATACTATTTGAGCTGTCTTATCTCTATTCGAAACTCCCTCAAATCAAGAAACTGTTGAAAATGAAGAGAAAGAGGAATCTGAAAATGAAGATGAATTGGAAGAACCTCAACAAGTTAATGGTCATTTCTGGGACATTCTTGTAAAATATTATGAAGGTAAAAGTCCTCCTTCTAGACAACATGCCTATAATACTACTAGTAGAACATTTGCAAATACTCTAGGAACATCATCAAGTTCTACTCCGAGTAACGATAACAATAATTCACAACCCAATAAATAAACTCAATCTGCGAGGATTGCTCAACCTATTCAAAATGCTCCAAAGTTGGATTTACAATATGACAAATTGAATATTTAAAGAAGACATGTGCAAACATTAGTATGTATGATCTTCTTCAAATTTACCCAATGCCTAATAGTCCTATTATAAATCCTACCATGAGTTCAATAATTAATAATGCTAAACAAAATGTAGCTGCTAACAATTCTAATAATGATTTAACATCAACTGATAAAGGAAAGTCAGCAGCTGATAAAGCTTCACTAATAGGGAAAAATTCAAAATCAACAACTCCTCCATTCCTACTTACCTTCGAGATTTTTAATAGGAACGTTCACAATTGCATGGTTGATTCAGGAGAATCTTCCAATGCAATGCCTTTGTCCATCTGCAAAAGGTTAAATGGAAAATATGTTCCATCAAATTCACAGATTACTCAATTGGATAGGGAAAATGTAAGGGTTGTAGGAGAGATGAAAGATGTTCTAGTAAGGATTGCTTGTAACACTTCAGTTTTTCAAATCATAGATATTGTGGTTGCAGACACTCCTAATGCATATGGGATGTTTTTGAGTAGAGATTGGTCTCAACAATTGAATGGGTTCTTTGCAACAGATTGGTCAACTTTATGGTTACCTAAGAATGGAAAATCAAATCAAATTAAGATAAACAGAGAAAGATATATGAAACATACTGTGACAGAATTACACAATCCTAGTGAACTTGTTTTATTTTCAGATTCCATTATGGGGAACTATATGTATGAACTTGGGTTTGGTAATTTTAAATCCAAAAATTCTGTTTTCTATGATAATAAACAACAATCAGAAATTCTTAATGTTACAACCATTTCCCATGATTCTTCATTCAAGGAGATTTCAAATGATGTAGATAGTCATAATATTGTAAATATTATCGAAAGTAAAGTAGTTGTTAATAGTTCTACTTGGACTTTATATTTCGATGGGTCAAATTCTAAAGGAGGTGCAGGAGATGGTTGCCTGTTAATTGAGCCTGAAGGAAATAAAACATGTATAGCTTGTAGGCTTGAATTTAATTGTAAAAACAATATTGTGGAATATGAAGCTCTAATCCAGGGTTTGAAGAAAGTGATTGATTTGGATATTAAAATGATAATTGCATATGGAGATTCTGAAATTATCGTTAGGCAAGTCCGTAACTCTATTCATTGCATTTCTGAACATTTGCAGAATTATCAACAAGAGGTATGGAATCTCATTTCACATTTTGATGCATTTAATATAATGTCAGTTCCAAGGTTCCAGAACCAAGAGGCAGATTTATTAGCAAATGTAGCATCAAAACTGATTCCATCAGAGAATTTCACACCTGATTTATTTTCAGTTGAATTGATTTTTAGACCTTCTATTCCAGATAATATCTTTAACTGGTGTGTGTTTGATAATGACGTGCATGTGCTGAATTTCTTAACAAATTATGATACTTTCAAAGATTCAGCCATTGACAAAGTTACACATGATGAAAATTTGCAGGATTTTTCGATAATAAATGATTTTTGTTCATTTGATAAAGCTTTCGAAAAGGTAAAACCGATTCCTAATTCAGTTTTGAGATTAGAAAAGTTTTTTGATCTTCAAGATAAATTTAGGTCTGTTCCCAATTGTAAAACCAATAGCTCACAAATGAAATATGTAACCATAAATTTAGGAACAGAACTGAATCCTCAAACTATAAATCTAGGAATAGACTGTACTCCTGCAGAAAAATCAACATTCATAAAATTATTTAAATAATTTAAGGATGTCTTTACATGGACATATGACGATTTGAAAACTTTCAATCCACAAGTCATGCAACACATTATTCCAATAAAACAAGAATCAAAACCTTTCCAACAGAAACTTAGGAAATATCATCCATCATTAGAACCAACAATTAAGAAGGAACTAAATAAATTGTTAGCTGCTAGGATTATTTTTCCTATTCGACATACTTCATGGGTAGCTAACTTAGTTCCGGTTAGGAAGAAAAACAATGATATTAGACTATGTGTTGATTTTAGAAACATTAATAAGTCTCCTGAAAAAGATAAATACCCAGTTCCTCCCATGGAACAAATCCTTCAAAAAGTTTCTGGGTCTGAGATACTGTCACTTCTTAATGGTTTCTCAGGATATAACAAAATATTGGTTTCCCTAGATGATCAACTGAAAACAACTTTTAGAACTCCATGGAGAACATATGCTTACAGAAAAATGCCTTTTGGGTTAATCAATGTTGGGGAAACTTTTCAAAGGGCAATGGATATTTCTTTTAGAGGGTTAATTAATCATTCAATATTTGTCTATTTAAATGGCATTACTGTATTTTCTAAATGTCGACATGATCATATTAATCATCTTGGAAAAGTATTTGAATGTTGTAGGAAATTCGGAGTACCCTTAAATCCAAAGAAAACAATATTTGTTGTTTCAGAAGGTAAAGTTTATTAGGATGTGTGGTTTCAAAACATGGGATTATGATTATTCTTGAACGAACCCAAACTATCTCAAAAATAACTTACCCTTCTAGCAAAAAAGCAATGCAATCATTTTTTGGTAAAATAAACTTTGTCAGGAGATTTATCCCCAGTTTTTCTGAAATCATCCGTCCTTTACAAAAAAATGATTAAGAAGGATGTTATTTTTAAATGGGGACAAATTGAAAAAGAATCATTTCAGAGAATTTTAGAAGCCCCTAGTCTTTTGAGCCTAAATTTTAACAAAGATTTCATATTGTATACTTTCGCTTCTGACATATCATATGCATCAGTTTTAACTCAGCTAAATCAACAAAATAGTGAAGTGCCAATTTCTTTTATGAGCTCAAATTTTAAAGGTGTTGAACTTAATTACCATGAGGTTGATAAGAAATATTTTGTTGTTTTCAAAGCTGTCAATCACTTTTGTCCATATCTATTGAAATCCAGAACAAAAGTGATAGTTCGTTATCCTTCTGTCAGAAATTTGCTAGTGCAAAAAGATTTAGGTGAAAAAATAGCACCATGGATGACAGCTCTTCAAGAGTATGACTTAGAAATTAAACCTTCAATGGTAGTCAAGGGTCAAGGATTATGTAAACTTGCTGCTGAAGCAACTCATTTTCCTAATAACAGTTTCGAAGCTGTCATTGATGAAGTCTTACTAACTAGGGAGATTTACTTTTATCCTCCACCAAAGAATTCTTGGTACACATATTTAAGAACACTTCTGGAAACAAGAACTGCTCGTGATTATATTGAACCAAGGAAAATGACATCACTAAGACTGAAATATGCTCCTTATTTACTAATTGATAACCATTTTTTTAGGAGAAATTCAGACGGTGTTTTACTTTGATGCCTAGAAAAAGATGAAACAGAAGTGAATTTGAAAGAATTACATTTTGGACCAGTAGGTGGTCATTTTGGTGGAGAAACTACGACACATAAGATTCTTACAGCTGATTATTATTGGCCTACTTTATTTCAAGATTCTTATGCTTTTGTCAGGAAATGTCAGGAATGTCAACTTGCTGTAGGAAGAGTTAAGAAGCCTGCTTTTCCTTTACAATCTATTTTAGTAGAAAGACCTTTTCAGCAATGGGGTATTCATATAGTAGGACCAATAAACCTCCCCTCTTCTATGCAACACAAGTACATAATAACTACAACTGATTATTTTACCCGTTGGGCAGAGGCTGCACCTTTAAGGGTTGTAAACACCAATCAAGTTATCTTATTTTTAGAATCTTTTATCATAACGAGATTTGGTGTTCTAGATTCCCTTTTTTTTGATAATGCCTCATATTTTTCATCAGTTGAATTAACTCAATTTTCCTTAGAGAAGGGTATAAGGGTTAGATATTCAGCTGATTATCATCCTCACGGAAATGGTTTAGCTGAATCAACAAATAAAATTTTGTTGAAAATTCTCAAAAGAACTATTTCAACTCATCATCGTGATTGGCATACAGAGTTGTTTAATTCCCTTTGGGTAGACAGAGTAACTCCTAAAGCTACAATAGGTAACTCACCTTTCTTCCTGGTTTACGGAACTGAGGCTAGTTTACCGCCAAATTTATTTTTACCCTCATTACAGTTAGCTCAGTTTGTTCAGGATGAATATAGTCCAGCAACGAAGAAAAGGATTAACACTTTATTAAAACTTGAGGAGGAAAGAGATGGGTCAAAACAACATTTTACAAAACATCAACAAATTGTTAAGTCTTGGTTTGATCAATCCTCAAGTTCAAACCGAGAATTCCAAATGGAGGACTTGGTTTTAAAATGGGACAAAGTCCATGAGGAGAAAGGAGATCATACAAAGTTTCAAAAACTTTGGTTAGGCCCATTTGTTATTTCTGAAAAGATAGGTCCAAGTACTTTTCGTTTACAAACCCTGGAAGGTCAGTTTGAAAAATTTCCAGTAAATGGACTGATCTTAAAAATATATTTTTGTTGACTTTTCCAGACCTTAAAATTTGTATATAATTTTGTATATAAGCTTGTTTTCTTTTAAGTTTTTGTTTGTAAATAATTTTATTTAAATTTTAAGAATTTCCTGTATATATTATCATAAATTTGATAAAATTATTAAGCAAAATTATGATATATTCATGATTCTTATGTACATTCAAATATCATTTGACCCATGTAAATACTTTTTGAAGCTTATTTTCAATTCTTCTTAATCAAGTATTAACATATCAATTATTTATTAAGGATTATCAAATCTCTGTATATATGTTTCAAAATAATCAGTCACTAATGTACATACGTTGTTAAGAGGACATTTGTAAATAAATAAAGTCCTATGGTTTAATTCAGTTTGTTCATTAGTTTAAAATTATGATATTAGACTAAGTCTTTTAAAAATTGGTTTTGAATGATCAAAGTTTCTTAAGTCTTTTAAGAACCTGTCATCATTTGTAAATATTTGCAAATATGGTTCAAATTATCCCTCATTTTCCTATTTTCTTTTAATAGATAAGATGGCTAATTAATGTCTTTTTCAAAACTTGTACTTTGAAAATATTCATGAATCTTTATCATCAGTCATTGTAAAGTTATTTACAATCTGGAAAAAATTTAGATCTGTTCCATTAAATAAAAGTTCCAAAAAATCAAAATGAGAGATGGAAGGTCTTAGTAATAATCCGATCTAATCAGGATCATAAATATTATCAGTATGACATTATTAGGAAACTAATAATGGCTCTTGGTTGTAAGGTCAAAATATAGGGGGTCTCATCATGGCCAGCTGATTCATTTTCTGGTGATATTAGTGACTGATGTTACCATTTGGTTACCATGCTAGGTAATGATATCTTATTTTATAAAATGTAAAATTTCAAACTAAAAATAAAGTGAAGCATAATTTTGATTGAAGAATAGGAGGTCTCATCACGAGCCGTCCTAATCATGATCATCCGTGTTGTCTAGTATAACTTCATTTCTGATCATCAGGGTGATGGCTCTTGATTAAAAGATCAAGAGACAAGAGGTCTCATCACGAGCCGGCTTGCTTATTCTAGGAAGTTCTCGTGAATGATACTATCACATCAGGTTATCATGCCTAGATAGTAGTCTTTGGTCAAAATAATTGTTTCTAATTTTTAGTTTATATCTCTAAAAAAAAAAATTATTATATTCATGCAACAGATCCTAGAAATTTATCAGTGAAGTAGATTTCTATACCTTATACTGATGGTGCAGATTATCTTTACTATAAGTACTTTGTTTTGATTAGGATATTACTAAGTTTATCTTTAACAAAACTTTTATTTACAGAGATGGGATATTTCTGAATTATACTTGCGAATATAAATCAGATAATCATTCTTACTTAGACTGAGAATTTTTTATTGTTTTGAATAGGTTTTAAGATTTCGTTCATACTATCATTTGAAATTTGTATAAACAGAGATAACTGGTTCGCCCAGGTCATCGCCATTTGTTGGCAAGCAACAACCCTCTCAATTTTTTTCTACCGTGCTGAATAAAAATGATCAGTTCTCTTCTATGAGTTATTACAAAAAATTATATAAGAGTTCCTTCAGAATCTTTGACTCTAAAGGTACTCTCAATTTCAGAAGAGTTAAGAGTCATATTAGAAATTTATGAAACACTTTCATAAATTTAATAAATTAGCAGCTGTTAATCTTGTAATTTTATATCTATAATCAATTTTTATTATTATCAATTCATCTGATTATATATTGATTCACGAAATTTAAAGTATAGTCTGCTAAAAAGTTCTTTGGATTAAAATGAAAATACATTTTGAACATGTTACAATTTGGTTTTATTGATTTCTTTTGACAAGGTATTTATTATTATTAGTTTTTGTAATTTTTATGATTAGGGTTGATCAATCAATTGAAATATTTTATGTTAACCCTATTACTATATTTTTACATAAAACTTGATCTTTTAATACCATGTCATTTTTCAAATTGTGGAAAATGTATATATGTTTCCCAAAATAGCTAAAGTTTATTTTTATATATCATTTCAAAATTTTGGCATTGTGATATAATCATAATAATTGAATTTTGATTTAGTATTTAGTTTTAATAAGTTTTCCATCTGATCATACTTTGCAATAGGTCATATGATGATTTGGATCCTATGAGTTCATTCAAAACTATATTATTTTATCCTTGAATCGATTACATGCATAAATATGGTTTTGGGGCATTTTAATTATTATCCAAAGTTGACCTTGCTACTTGGTTGGGTTTACGAAACCCTAGGAGACATCATTGCTTGTAATGACAACTTCAGATCATCTGGTTTATGAGCATGATTGCCTTCCACGTATAATCCTTTCTTATTATTGTTTGACAGTCGTGTTTATGGGACACGATACAAATGGTTGATTTGATAACATTTGTTTATAAGGATTTTAATAAGTAATGATTATTTTAATCAGATGTGTCCACATTTACATCACCCTATATGACAATCATATAACATTCATGAATTATTTGATTTTTCAAAATCTTGTAATGATTTCAAATCACATCGATTTGTTTGATGAATACCTACGATGGTTTGATAGTGAAGTTCTCATGCTAGGAAACTAGTCTAGGGTTACTCATTAGCTCCTCGAGAATCGCGTGAAGGTTCATAACATGTCTGTGTATTCACGTATCCCTATTCCTTTAGTTTTTACAACCCCTTTCAATTATTTGTCACCGAAAGAATTGATAATTGAACAAATGGCTCCCTTGAGTCGTTTTGAGATTTCTCGTCTAGAGATGTTAGAAGCTGGCCCTGAAGTTCTTGCCTTATTTGAGAAAATTAATTGGAAACTCTTCTTTTGGGGTTTCAGTGGACACAACGAGGAAGTTATCAGGAAATTTGTATTGTCTTTTGATGGAAATGTTGCTAAGATAGGTGATTTACTGTTAGTCATAGATGAAGAATTCATTGTAAAAGCTATGAAGCTGCCTCGAACTGGTGAACGCTGGTTCAAAGGATCAAGAATTGACAAGAAAAAGTTCAAGCAGTTCCTTCTCCCATTGTCAAAAGAAGATGCACACCTTAAAGTCAGTTTTCCGATGAAATATTTGAGGAATCAATGGCGTGCTCCTTTGAAGTCATCTCGAGGTACATCTATTGTGATGGTCAGTATTTGAATGTTCAATTATACCATCTAAGAATTTTAATGGCTCTTAAGGGTTTGAAATTGAATATACCCTACTTTTTACTTCATAGTTTGCATAAAATGGCTATCATGGTTCAGCATACCATTGAAAATCAAGACCGTAGTCTTTTCCATCACAGCCTCATTAAAATGTTAGTCCAGTATCAGTTAGTTAAAGTAGGGAAAACATGGGGTGAATTCTTAAAAGAAAATGACTTCGGGTTAACCCGATTTTGGCCTACATACTCACCTAAGACTCGTGCAAAATGAAGAAATCCTTGTGAAGGAGAAGTAAAAGAGTAAACCGACCATATAGGTGATCACGAGGGGCTGGATAAGCTCTGTTTAATAGTTGAAAATGAGAAATTTTATACTAAAAACCCCCCTGAACAATCCAAGAGAAAAAACGAAGTGGGAGAGGGAATTAACGTAGTGGTTCAGATGCACTCTGCTAAGTCAACAGGTGACTTGTATTCTAAGGTAATAGAGCAGAGAAAGAAGAATGAGGAAAATGGGGAAAATCCAGTAGGTGACAATAAAACTCTTGAATCGAGTATGAGAAAATCTGAGATATTTAATCGAATACTTACAAGGAGTATGATTAGTCTTTCAGTTCCAATAACTATAGAACAGAGTTGTGAACCCATTGTTGTTGAAGATAATAGTAATAATGAGGATGAATCTCCTCCTCATGAAACCCCAATCAATGAATATGAACAGGAACAGAGTAATAGTCACAACGATGTGGTAGTATTTCCTAAGAGATTTGAGAAAAACCATTCATCTTTACCAGCACAGTCTGAGCATGAAGCTCGATTCGATTCATCATTAAATGATAATGATTCTCTAGCAAAGACTTTAAAAGCAGTGAAGCAGTCGATCAAGCTTTAGAAACAACATAAGGCTGATCGATTAAAAGATATTGAAGAAGCTTGTGACACGATGAAAACAGAGTTACAACAGAAGAAAAATGAATTGCTAATGTGGGTTGACCGATGGCAATAGATGAAAGCCAAAAAAGACAAATACAAAGCAGAAAAGAAATTGTTAATAGCAACTAATGAGAAATTACTAAAAGATGAAATAGTTCATGCAGAAAAAATCTTGAAACTCAGGGCCAAGCTGTTAGAAGCCAGGAAAACAATCAAGTTACAGATAACAACGACTTAGTCTATTTTTGGTTGTTTTAATTTCAAGTTTGACAGGTAATAAAATGTTTTAATAAGCACACCTGCAAAATCTACGATTTTGCAGGCATGCCTAAATAATTTGTATTATTTTATTTTCTATTGTCATGATTTTAATGAGGAATTCATTTCGTTTGTTACAAGTGTACATGGCGTTGACATGCTGTAAATAATATAGGCTATTTTTGCTCATCGTTGGCATACATTGGTGCTTCTAAAAGAATTGGATACTAAATATAGCCACGTCATAGGTCAATCCATTTGAGCAGAAGATAATACAGGCTAGTCATTTAATTGACATTTTTGTTTCATAGGATAAACGTATCTCTCAGGTGCCTTCTTGGAAGAAATTCAATGCAATTGAATAGGGATAGAATTTCTTTTGTCTTTATTATAGTGGCTATTAGAAACTAAAGAGATATTTTTAGCATGTCTGCTACATAAAAACTGGAAAGAGTTACTAGTCTTATTATATAAGCTAGTAAACTCAATGTAGATAGGGGAGATGGAGTATTGAAGAAATAGACTTATTTGAAATATAGTTACAGTTCTGGTTTTAATCTCTTTGCTGGAGTTTTGCCTTCGGGAAAGGATTGGGACTTGAGTTCTCAAACTCGTATCATTGTCTGTTACTATTTTTGAAAACTTAATATATATATATATATATCATTTTCTCATTATGCTTTTGTGCAATTATACTGTGTTATGATTGTATTTATTATCCAAAATAACACTCTGTTTACAAAATATTAATGTTTGAATGAGAATAATATTGATTTTGATTAATTAACGTTTGTATTGAGAATTGGAATTTGGTAGTATAAACATTTCATTTTTTTTTTCATTTGTATTTTTACAATGTCTTCATGAATAAATATCATCCTTTTATTCAAATATTTGGTATTGATTATTAGTTATTAATTAATAGAACATAACAGAAAAATTAAAAGTAGTTATCTATTTTAATTTTCTGTTGTTGTGCATATTCAGAGAGTGATTTAATGATAATGATTTAAATATTTTCATTTAAATCATTGTTGTCTTTCACTTTGTTTATTTGAATCATTAATTGATAATTAATTTAGTTTTCAAGTTGCTCTCAGCTGAGATAGGATAGCTAGTTAAAATTTTAGTCTTAGTGTAGTTTATTTTAATTTTAATTTTTGTTTAAATTTAACAGTTGTTAAATAGCATTAGATTAATTTTTTGTAAAACCTAAAATAGTCTTTAATTCAAAAAGCCTTTCATCAAGAAAGCATTATAGGATAACTTAGGTCGTAGAAAACTAATTCTAGGGTTTATTTAGGTAGTAATAAGATATTTTACTGAATTTTAGATTCTCCTTAAGAGAAAAATTCAGTTGGTAGGAGGACCATAACATGCGAGATTTTGTCATTTCAAACATACCAGGAGCTGCTCGGCCTAGGTCAGTTGCTCTAAGCAAATTGTGTGGGTTTAATATCTTTAGTTGGCCTAGGTTAGAAAATTAGGCCAACACCACTATAACCCTAGGTGCCCCACATCGGCCGCAAGACATGAGACACACGTAAACCTGGGTGGGATTGATCTCGTGACCTCCAATTTACAATAAGTGACTTCATAACAACGAATCCTCCAATGAGCCACACCGATGCGGGCTAACTTATATATATCATTAATTAAAATATTAAAAGATAGTTATATATGTTAAATGATTAATACAACATATTTAATTAATACTTTATAAATTAATAAAAGATAGAGAATATTGAGTTAAAAGTTTCAGGTTATTTAAAAAATATATATATATAGTTAAAATTCTTTCAATTAACAAGTAGTTGATTTGTTATAGTCATTTAATATGAATAAATCCAATATCATTAATATCAATAAAATTATAAAAATTGAAGATTATTAAGTGATACATTGTACAATATTTGAATCGTTCACAATTATTATTATGTATAATATGCCTGTTTCCACTAAAATTATGCACACCAATTACAATGACATTATAAAATAGAGTATCAATAATATCAAAGAATTGATACATTGTAATATTTGAATTGCTTAGATTTATTATTATGTATTATATGTGGGTTTCCACTAAAAGTATATACAACCATTTGTAATATTTGAATCTTCTCATTTACTCAAATTTATTTATATCCATTAAAATTATACATAAGAATTACAGTGAAATTATAAAATAAAGTAACATTAATATCAAAGAATTGAAACATTGTAATGTTTGAATTGTTCGAAATTATAAAATAGAGTATCATTAATATCAAAGAATTGAAACATTGTAATGTCTGAATTGTTCACATTTATTATTATTATATATAATATGCCTGTTTTCACTAAAATTATGCAAATAATTGCAATGAAATTATAAAATAGAATATATTAATATCAAAGAATTGATACATTGTAATATTTGAATATTATGTATTATATGTGGGTTTCCACTAAAAGTATGTACAACCATCTGTAATATTTGAATCTTCTCATTTACTCGAAGACAATTCTATTGTGCTTTTTTAATATTTGAACCTTCACATTTACTATGTAATTATAACCCTATGTGTTTTTAACCCCTTTTACACTTGAAATTATCCACAACCATTGTAATATTTAAACCTTCACAGTTACTTTTGTGTATTTATACTCACTTTTACACTAAAATTATGCACAACTAGTTGTAATATTTGTATCTTTACATTTACTATGTATTTTATCCATATTTACATTTAAAATTATGCACAACTAGTTGTAATATTTGTATCTTTACATTTACTATGTATTTTATCCATATTTACATTTAAAATTATGCACAACTAATTGTAATATTTAAATCTCACATTTATTATTATGTATTTATATCGTAATGTACATTAAAATTATGCACAACAATTATTTACCGGTGCTTTTTCATAAACTATGTGATGGATAAGACTAAATTGTTGTATATTCATTATTTAGTATGCATTTACATAAATGGCATGATGGAAACAATTACATTACAATGATTCATTTTATAATATTATTTTCAATATAAATTATTAATATTAATAACTTAAAAACATAAATATTGATCGCATTTAATTGAAATTGGAAATTTTGAAACCTAGATTAAGAGTAGTAGCAGAGTTGGTTAAAAATTTAGTATGAATATATACATCCTTCACTCATACTCTCACTCACTGAAATTTCCCTTAGCTCATAGTGTAAGCTTTTGTGTTGTGTAGTTTGTTGGCTTTGAAAATGATGAAGATTGGAGTTTCTTTGAAGTATGCAATTGCAATTGTAGCATGTACAATACTATATTGCTCCAAAGCTGTTTTAGGTAGTGATTGGCAACTTGCCAATGCTACTTTGTATGGTAAGTTACAAGGGGCACGAAGTGAAGGTAATAGCAATAAAGAGATATGTAATATTTATTAGTGATATATGTAAACCAAAGAAGTATGTAATATATGTTTGTAAAAAATTGAGGAAATGAAAGTTTGATTGACAAGTTTGTGTTTATTTGTTATAGGAGGGGCTTGTGGATATGGAAGCGCAGTGAAAGAGATCCCTTTTTAGTCAAAAATATTTGTAGGGAGTCCAATCCTTTTCAAAGACGAAAAAGGCTGTGGAGCTTGTTATCAAGTATGTATTGAAGTGTTGTTACAGTTTTAGTTTTTATTAACGAAGTTTGCTTGTTAGGATTCTCATAAGTTTCCTCTAATTAGCAGGTAAAGTGCACTGAGAAGGGTGTTTGTTCTGGAAAGCCAGGGACTGTAGTGGTTACTGATATATGTCCAGCTGGTGGAGTCTGCAGATCTGGCAGAACACACTTTGACCTGAGTGGTACCTCGTTTGAGAGCATTGCATCTCCTGGTAGAGATGAATATCTGCGTAAGATTGGAATCCTGCCAATATTGTTCCAGCTGTATTTATATACTGAAATCACTCATTAATTTGATGCATCTCCATTATGTTATAAAGCACAATTCAAAACACAACTTGTTTTTGTTTCTATGTAGGGTACCTTGTCAATATTCAGGTGTGAATATTGCGTTCCACGTTGACGGAGGAGCCAATAATAATTATTTGGCTATTTTTATTCAATACTTAAAAGGAGATGGTGATCTTGGAGCAGTTGACCTAAAACAGGTAGGTATTTTGTTCATAGTAAAATTTTAAAAATTAATTTATATATATATTTTCTTATTTCCATTTTATTTTGCAGGCACACTCTAACTCATGGCAACCTGTTAGTGCCATAAATTGTTTTTAGACTACTAGAAGAACAAGTCAACAAAATCTCAAAAGTAAAATTCAATAAAATAGATTTTAAGGTTTTGGTTTATGGTTTTGGTTTTAAAAACTTCATTAGCAAGGAGGAAATAAACATCCATAAGCTAATACAGAATTGAATCATGCAAGTTGGATAAACCGGGGATCAAACACATCCCAATAAGCCATAAACATTACACATGAAATACTAATTCCACCCACAGGCTACAAGCATTTACATGAATAAACCTTTAAACAACAAGAAATGAAATTGTAGACCGAGTAATCAACCAGATCATAAATGAAAAAGCATGCAGTTAAAAGGGCTTATCAGTTTTTATATAATCAATAACGGTCATCCACTTACATAAGAGTTATAAATGCTAGCTTGAGAAATCAAAGCTCCAAAAGCCTCTCATTGAGTGAAAATTCCCACCCCAAAATTGTATGTTTGTATTCCTTCTATCATCACAAAAGTAAAGTAGTTCCATAACTACCTTCTAGGTCAAAATTTGTAACAGTTACATCAATTAGTTACATGATAACTCAAAATATTTATAGACAATTCACCGAAAATAACAAATCGGATTTGGGGAAATTTGATGAATTTCTGAAAAATTGGGTCTCAACCACGCCTTCATATATCTCGATATGGGACACATGTGCAAACATGGAGAGAGGTTTTTTTAAATGGATATGTTATGAACGAAAACCTCTCTTGGTTTTTAAAAATTCCCCTTAAACTGATCAGAATACGTGATGGAAATTTATGACTAAAACAGGAAATTATTAAATAATTCAAACCTTGAAAATAGGCCACAAAAATGAATTCGAATATCTCAAACGATAATAGATGGTACAAAACTGAGAGAAATTTTTGTGAAGGAGTCTGTTGTGAACAAAAACCTTTTTTTATTTTCCATAATTCGTTTCCATCACCTCGTAATCTGCTCCCAATGATAATGACAAAAACAGGCAAAACAGAGCTGCTATAAAAATCTCCTCATGAAAATATTTGACAAAGGACTAAAAAATGAGGGTTAGATTATGAAGAAATCTTGGAATAAACTTTTATTATAAGTTTTTGAAAGCTTAAAGATATACATATTAACTAATAATCCCAAAAGACAAACCTTAAAACCAAATTAATGAAATAATTCAACCATTAAGAGCATTAAATCCAACAAAAATTACTAACTGTCAAAAGTTCTTAAAATCAACATAAAATGTAAAATCATTTTAAACCAACAATTGAAAATTAGGATAAAAAGAATAGATAAACTAAGAACAAGATCTAGTTATAACATCTGGCTCTTATTGTGGGATGAAATCCTCCTTGTGAGGCTTCAAGAACCTGTAGACCTTGTGCCTTATTCATTGGGTGATGGAGTCATTTACCAAATCTCTACAACTTTCTCAAAATATGAACACATACCTCTGAAATGACAAAATACTGCTACAAACCAGCATACTAAAAAACATCTACATGCTAGTATAGCGAGCTTATTCTGCTATTTACTCCTACTTCTAATCGGAGGAAACGACCAAATCAAGTGTAATCATACTTCCAGTAAAGCCAAGAATCCATTTGACTGAGAATCATAATTCCATGCATGCTATTGTTTGAGAAAACCCACAAAAGATGTGATAAATGCAATAAAGATTCTATAGGCTGCTGATACTTATGACTGGAAATAGGAAGTATGCCAAAAGATGGAGCATTAGAAACCTTTGAAAAATACAACTCCATCCAAGAATCCACGGGATCATAAAATTTCCGATTTAAAACTTCAATGTCTTCATTATATTCATCATAAAGTGAAGCATTGTCTTCCTCTCCATTACTGTTCTTTTTAAACTTTGGCTCAAGAATAGAAACCAATGGCTCTTCAAACTACTTCTCGACCTTTAAATAAAACCCTTGATCAAAACTTGAACAAATAAAATTATGAAAGTGACCATAAGTAAAAAATGGCAGTTTATTTCTTATATCAATAGTAAGAGGTTGAAGAGCAACAATTTCTTCTTCATAACATGATAATCTCATAGCAGGAACTAGGAAATTTCTACTATAATCCACTGAAAGTATATTATCATCTAAAAAGTCATCAAACTGATATGAAGAATCAACACAAGCGTCATTTACATCCTTGTTCATATGAAAATCTAAAAATGATGAAGAAAATTGTCTTAAATCTGAATGATACCTACGTTCTTCTTCATGTTCATAAGCTTGTATATCTTCAACATGAGCCTGATCTCGAAGCATTTTTCAAGCTCAAATGTTCTCCTCCACTCCTTTTGCATCCTCAAGCAACTGTCTTAAAGATGATGATTTCCTTTCTAACGGGAAAAAGACAAGATCTGAATGTTGAGCCATAACATAATATACCATAGCAAGTTTTTCTGAAGATCTGATCTTCGGAGGCATACTGATATAAAATCTTTGAAACCTCCAATTAAATTTAGTAATTGACTGATCATTCTCTCTTTTCAAACTATAAAATTCAGAAAGAAATTGATCATAAGATTTATTCTTACCCCAATACTTCAAAAAGACATCATGAAACTCTTCCCACGATCCAATTGAATCAAATTTTAAATTTCGGAACCAAAACCCAGCATCTCCAGCAAAGGATTTTGAAAATAACCTCATGACAACATCCTCATGAATGATTTCAAAATTATCAATGAAATTATGAAGAGATTCTAAATGCTTCTCTGCTGTAATATGGTATTTTCCAGTAAAATGGAGAAGATATTCAACAAAGTAGGAAGGGTAAGGATGTAAGAGATATGACAGCCTGAGAGGTTTTAACATCTTCTATCTGAGTCTAGACTGAAGATCTATGAGTTGAAAATGAGGTTCAACAAACTGTTTGTAAGTTTCAGTAGTGATGGTAGAAGGTAATATATTAGCTTTATTCTCTACAAGATGAACATAATAATCAGCTTCAAGAGATATGGGTATATGTATATCATGCTGCACATATATTTCAAATGAAGGAATATGATCAACATCAATAAAACAAGAAGAATGCAGATTTTCTTCTTCCAAAGAGGGATATGTACTTGAAGGTTTATGATCATCGGAATAGACAAAACAAAAACTAATTCTTTTGACATGCAATGGGAAATACAAGAAAGAACTGATGAATAAGAACAAAACCTCATGGAGGAAAGTAACAAGCTAATACCCAGTATTTCCATTTGGCTTCTTCATTTTTTTGTGGCAACAAAATTCTCCCTGTAGTGGAATCTTTAATCGTGGAGTCGCCGGTGAAAAATTGTAGTCTAAAAGATTTTCTGACTTTGTTCACCTTTCAAAATCAGATGAATAATGATATCATAGAGAAGATATACTTCAGCTTCATCCCCAGCAATGGTGCCAAAGATGTTAGTGCCAGAAATTGTTCTTAGACCACTAGAAGAACAAGCCAACACAATCTCAAAAGTAAAATTAAATAAAATAGATTTTAGGGTTTTGGTTTATGGTTTTGGTTTTAAAAACTCCATCAGCAAGGAGGAAATAAAAATCCACAAGCTAATAGAAAACTGAATCATGCAAGTTGGATAAACTGGGGATCAAACACATCCCAATAAGCCATAAACATTACACATGAAATACTAATTACACCCACAGGCTACAAGCATTTACATGAATAAACCTTTAAACAGGAAATGAAATTGTAGACTGAGCAATCAGAAAGATCAGAAATGAAAAAGCATGAAAGGTAAAAGGACTTATCAGTTTATATATAATCAATAACAGTCATCCACTTACATAAGAGTTATAAATACTAGCTTGAGAAATCAAAGCTCCAAAAGCCTCTCCTTGAGTGAAAAATACCACCCCAAAACTGTATGTTTGTATTCATTTTATCATTACAAAAGTAAATTAGTTCCATAACTACCTTCTAGGTCGAAATTTGAAACAGTTACATCAGTTAGTTACATGATAACTCAAAATCTTAAAAGACAATCAACCCAAAAATAACAAATCGGATTTGGGGAAATTTGATGAATTTATGAAACTTTGGGTCTCAAAAACGTCTTCGTATCTCTCGATCCGGAACACCTGTGCAAAAACTGAGAGATTTTTTTTAAATGGATCTGTTATGAACAAAAACCTCTCTTGGTTTTTAAAAATTCCCCTTAAACTGATCAAAATACATGCTGGAAATTTGTGACTAAAACAAGAAATTATTAAATAATTCAAACCCTGAAAATAGGCCACAAAGATGAGTTCGAATATCTCAAACGATAATAGTTGTTACAAAACTGAGAGATTCTTTTGTGAACAAAAACCTCTTTTTATTTTCCATAATTTGTTTCCATCACCTCATAATCTGCTCCCAATGATAATGACAAAAATAGAAAAAATAGCGCTGCTATAAAAATATCCTCATGAAAATATTTGATAAAGGACTCAAAAATGAGGGTTAGATTATAAAGCAAACTTGGAATAAACTTTTATTATAAGTTTTTGAACTCCTAAAGATATACATATTAACTAATAAGCCCAGAAGAAAAACCTTAAAACTAAATTAATGAAATAATTCAACCATTAAAAGCATTGAATCCAACAAAAAATACTGATTGTCAAAAGTTCTTAAAATCAACATAAAATGTAAAATCATTTTAAACCAACGGCTGAAAATTAGGATAAAAAGCACAGATAAACTAAGAACAAGATCTATTTATAACACAACCAATGCAACATAAATGGGGTGTAAATTGGATTTTAAATAGCAAAGGCCCTCTCCAAGCCTCGTTCTTTATCCGCTTAAATACTCTTTCTAGTAAAAATATGCTCACTATAAATAATGTTATTTCTAAGAATTGGCAACCAAATGCTACATAGAGATCAAATGTCAATTTTCCATAAGGTTTGCTAGCAAGCACAACTATACTCAGTGATAGTGTATGTTTGTAACTGGAGAAATTCTGCGCTAAATAAGTTAATAAGGTTTCTTACTTTCCCACTCATGATTACTGGAGCAATTTTTTTCATTATATATTAAATATAACTTTGTATTTACATACTTTAGTTTTTTTATTTTTATATTTGTTTTTGTTTTCAGAAAATAATAATAATAATAATAATAATTAATATTATTTTTTGTCAAGTATATAATAAATAAATTTTATTAATTTAAAGTCTATTCAAATAATGGTTTGAAAAATTAGTACTAAATATAATTGTTTTTTACTACTTTTAGAAATAGCTTCTGAGTACAAACCCTAGGTATTTAAACCCTTCATCCATTGGTTTTAATGTGTAAGGGAATTCATTACTCAGCTTATCCCTTACTTCTTCTGAGAAGCCATTTTTGGAGAGAATGGACCTTTCTACATTAATATGCATTCATGTAGCCTTCTTATATAAGTCCAATATCTGCTATGCTTCTTTAAGGTTTTCCCATGTTCCCTCACCCATCATTATCGCATCATCCACAAACAAAATGTGAGATAGTTCTTCTAAATTAGTTACCATTAATCCTTTATAAGAGCCTTGCCTTTTACGTTGATGGATAATTCTGATTAGGGCATCTGCTATCAATAGAAGTAGAAAATGGGAAAGAGGGCATCCATGTCTAAGGCCTCTTGTAGACCTAAAAAAGTTAGAGGGTGAGCCATTAATCCATACTGCAAAGGACATCGACCGAACACATTCCATTATCCAATTGACTGTCTCTAAATCCATCCCAATAAGAATCATTACTAGCCTTAGAAAGGTCCAATTCACCCTATCATAAGATTTGGAGAGATCTAATTTTAAGGCAAAGGATTTTCTCTTGCTCCGCTTTATGGTATGGATTGCTTCCTGAGAGATGGACATTGCGTCATGGATTTGACAATTGAACAGGAATTTGAATTTCTCCTTTGTTATGATTTCAGTTAATATTGTCTTCATCCTTTGTGCTATAGTCTTCACAATTATTTTATAAACCACATTGCAACACGAAATTGGCCTAAATTCTTCAAAAGAGGAAGGGTTTTGTTTCTTAGGGATGAGATCCAATAATGTGGAATTCAGGGCACCCAAAACCTTCCCGGTCCTTTGAGACTCTTGCACAACCTTGAGCAAATCTTCTTTAACCAAGTCAAAAAATCCCTGAAAAAATTCAATAGTAAAACCATCCGGTCCAGGGCTCTTACCTGTCTCGAAGGAGTATACATTTTTCTCCAAATCCTCTTCTGTAACCTCTTCCTTAATAAAATTGTTCATTTCTTTGTTTATTAGCCTTGGAAATAGGATGATAAACCACTAACCACTAACCCTGAGTTTACCATGTCACCCCTAAACCACTTAACCTATAAGCATTTAAAAATTAACCCCTAACCTCTGAAACACTAGTAGCCTAACACCAAACCCCTAAATCCCTTAACAACTAAAGCCCCTAACTCCTTAACAAGAGAATGGAGAAGGTGAGGATCCTATATAGGTATGGGGTCCTTGGTCGATGGAGTTGATTGTGCAGTTGAATATTGCAATCCATGATGTTTTGAATCCTCGTTCTTTTATACTATTAATTATATCAAATTTAACTAGCATTATAGAAATCGTTGAACGTGACTTGAGACTTGGACCAAGTAGTAGTAGCATCTATAGTTGTCTCTATTAATTTGAACAAATTTTGGACCAACTCAAGATATAAATACCTGAGTGTCAGAATTAGATTACATTTACACCATAATATAGCCATAAATATTTCAATATCTTCTACTATAAACATGTGGAGGTAACCCCCCCCTCCCCCGCCACCAACAATATTATCGATTCAAGCGTCTTACTAGTCGGAAGCCCGACCTATGAGTGAAGAGCCTGTAGAAGAAGTAAAGTTTTCTTGGGAGTCACAATCACTTCAGATAGTAAATCGGTCTTCATCTATTAGTTCATCATCATAATCATCGCCATCGACTTCATCAAGAAACATTCCAAGCAATAGTCCAGGCACATGAAATGTGATACCCCCAAGACGTTGTTATTGTATTATTTTTTGATTCATTATTGTGAAATTAATTTCGAAAAACAATTATTTATGTAAGAGTTATTTAAAAATATCAAATATACTCAGAAGAGGTGTGAGTGACACTTTGCACAACAAACTATTATTTTATTATTAATGACAAGGAAAAAGACACTTGGAGAAATCAACTAGATGAGGGGACACCACCATGAGACATAGAACATGTGTAAAACAAGCAAAGAGTATCTTACCAATCAAATCAAATATAAAAAATCAACAATGAGACAAGATCTTGAATCATAGGGATTGAATTATCGATTGAGATTTGATTAGGATGGCATAAGATCTAGGCACAATCTATATATATTGGTGCTCTGGGATAGCACGGGACTTCATGTTGTGGATGGAGAAAATTTGTTGCAAGTGCATGGGTTGATTGTTTGTCTCTTTCATAATTCCATCATTGAGCTTGTTGTGGAATCTGAGAGAGAGTGTTGCATGGGAGTTCTTCTTATTGTTCTAGTATGCATCGCGGTGATCCAGCTCAGGGGTGGAGTGAGTTAGCGGTGGTGGTACTCTCTTTTATGGTTGGGAGGAGCTGATTTCTCCAAGTGATATTTCCCATTATTGATATATTACTCATCTTGCAGATATGTATATGATCAAAGTTATGTTATGTGATTAATTTTGTTTTCATGAAAATCATTGAATAAATATCATTGAGTTATTATGTCGTTAACTTTTCGATCTGACTCTAACGAAATGCAAATGAGCCATTCTATATAATTTTTTTAGGGATTTTATTTTTTGTATGAAGTATAGCTTCATAAATCAAATAGCTACAGCTATTCAAACATATGTCCCAGCTAGTTGTTCAAATAGTTTCCATAAAACCTTGAACCAAAAACTTTGATATTACTATCTTCATTAAACTGATTATCATAACATAGTTTCGGTGCATTTAATTTAATGTTAATGTTAGAGATAATGTAGAAATGTATTCATGGTTATTTTCTATACATAGAATTAATGGTTTGTTAGTTCCTTAGTTATAGGATCTGATCCATTATTCATGGATCTAGTTTGGTTATTGTTTTCCTTTATATGTAACTTGTATCCAGTAATATAATTGCGTTGAGTGTGTGATCCTTAGTTCTCTCTTATTTCCTATGATTATGTAAATTGGTATTAGAGATTGGTGAGAGATGAGAGATATCTTTTTTTTGTCTTTTGGGACCTGAGTGTCGACACCGCACCTCCAGTGAAGATAAGGTGTGGTGGTATCGTTCATCCCATGAAGACAAATTGTGGTGGCACCGCTACTACAGTGAAGTAAAAGTGTGGTGTTGAGCCCTTCCTTAGACCAATTTTGAGCACCGTGACCCCCCAACATAGGCTTCTAGCTTACAAGGTGCGGTATTAAAATTTTGTTTTTGGCCATAAATTGAATTTGGCTCTCAAGATCAGGCGACAGAAGGTAAGATGGAAAATTCACCTCTTGTTGATTCCTATATTAATGAAACTTCCAAATTAAATGGAGATAATTATGTAAATTGGAAATCAATTTAATTACCATACTCGAGGCACTTCATTTGTGGATGATTGTGAAAGGAGATGAGGAGAAGCCTTCTTATATTTTGTCTATCCAAGAATGGAATCTGCGGGAAGTTCAAGCAAAGGTAACACTTTGTATGTCTATGAAAGGCAATATTATTCCTCATATTAGAAATTGTAAGACCTCTAAAGATACATGGGATAAATATAAAGGTTTGAATGAGACGTCAAATTTAAATAGAATTTTTTTTAAGACTGAATTATTGTCTATTAAGATGGAAGTGAATGAATGCATAACTGAGTACCTTTCTCGCATCAAGGATTTAAGAGATAATATGGGTGATATTGAAGAATAAGTATCTAGTAATGAGTTGGTGACTATTACATCAAAAGGTTTATTGTCGGATTATAAAGTGTCCATTTCAGCACTTGCAGCAAGACATATCCCTCCTACTTTTACAGAGCTCGGTGGAATTCTTCTACAAGAAGAAGAGAGAATGAATATTTATGATCCATAATCATAGACTGGAGATTGGGAACTGATGGAAGGAGTAAGACACTCAACATAGAGGAAATCAATGGAACAAACACAAAGGCAAGTTTCACACAAGACATAGAGGTATGTCGCATACTGACTCTAATGTTAATAGAAATGTTGAATTCCATTACTATGGAAAATTAGGTCATATTGCTAGAGATTGTTTTACAAAGAAGAACCATGAGTCCAATCACAGATATAGAAAGCACAATGGAAATTATGTGAGAAAATACACCCCTGATGTTAATGGATTCAAAAATCTCAGACTGTTTATATCTGAAAATTCTCTGTCTGTTGAAACATATGATGAGAGTCCATGGTTTATAGATTCGAGTGCTTCTCCCATATGTCCCGTAACATAGAATGGTATGATGAGTATCATCAAAAGTATGATGGTGCACACATTTATTTGGGTGATAACATGTCACATGAGGTCCAAGGTTATGGAGTGATAAGTGTAAATATTCATGATGGACAACTTAAACAGATTCATAATGTGATGTATGTTCCAGGCATAAAAAAAAATTAATATATGTTTCTTCTATCACTGATAATGATATGAAAGTAGAATTTGGTAAAAAGATGCTCAATATCATTACAGGGTTATAGCGACATGATCCAGAATTGGAGGCTTATATAAGTTTGATACAATCAAGGGAAACCATCAAGCACTGGCATATTGAACCATATCAAATGTTGAATTAGGGCATCAAATGTATGGACACCTTAATCACAACGATCTTATGTTATTACATTTTTTTAATATGGCTGAAGGTCTTCCCGTTATCAAAGATGATAATATAGAATGTGTTGCATGTGCACTCAAAAAACAACACAAACAAGAATTTCCTAATCATGAAGAGAAGAGACATATTGAATTACTTGAATTAATACATACTGATGTTTGTTGACCTATGCAGATTATATCACTTAGTGGTGCTTGGTACTTTCTTATATTTTTTGATGATATATATAGGTTCACTTGGGTTTACTTCATAAGAAGAAAAGGTGATTTATTCGATTGCTTCATGGAATTCAACATCAAAGTTGAAAATAAGACAATTAATTATGTCAAATTTATCAGATCGGAACAAGGTGGTGAGTACAGTTCTGGAGCATTCAAAAGATATTGTATAGACAATGGAATCCAACAACAACTTACTGTGATTGATACACCTCAACAAAATGGAGTTGCTAAGAGGAAAAACAAAACACTGGTGGAATGTGCTCGCAAGAGTCTAACAAAGAAATTAGAGCTCCAGACACCCTTTGAAGTCTTTTATGGCTATAAACTAGAAATTAGTCATTTAAGAATATTTGGTTGTAGGGAATTTGCACACATCCCTAAAGATGATAGAAGAAAATTGGATGCAAAATCTATTGAATGTGTCTTTGTTGGCTATTATGATGATCATAAGGCATATAAGTTATTTCATCCTAGTTCACACAAACTAAGCTCAAGTAGAGATGGTGTGTTTCATGAACATACATATATAAGTAACACTGTGTTGAATAATTCTGATGAAGGGAATATTTCAGATGATAATGTCAAAATAGATAAAATTGTCCAGAAAGTGCATGTGTAGCAACATGTTCAAGAACAGGGTGATAACATGAGTGATTCCACCTCATACGATGAAGCAACAAAAAAGCAGGAGAATCATGGATCGAACTCCAACAGGTATTGTAGGACCTAGAAGGTCAAATCGACAAACTCAACCTCCTATAAAGTTTAGAGATTATGCCTTGATGACTAATGTAATGAATGCCATAGAACCATTGAATTATGATAAAGCCAAAGATAATGTAGAATGGGTGGATGCTATGAATGAGGAGTATAATTATATTATGAGAAATAAAACTTGGGAATTAGCATAATTTCCCAAAGATAATGTACCCATAGGATCTAAATAGATGTTCAAAGCTGATGGTCGTACTAACAAACTTAAGGTAATACTAGTTGCAAAAGGTTATTCTCAACTAGAGGGAATTGATTTTGAAGAAACATATGCATCGGTAGCTAAATTAAACACAGTATGATTTCTTGTTGCATTAGCTACAAAACAAAATTGGAGAATACACTAGTTAGATGTTAAATCTACTTTCTTGAATGGCAATTTAAAAGAGGAAGTCTATTTAGTTTAACAGAAGTTTTGTGCAGAAAGGTCAGGATAATATTGTTTTCATATTGAAGAAACCTATATATGGACTGAAACAGGCCCCTAGATCGTGGTATATAAATATTGATTCATTCTTTAAACGACATTGTTTTATGAAAAGAAATAATAATTCAAGCCTGTACATTAAGGTGACATTAAGCACACATTAAGAAAAATAAAGAGAGAAAGTTTTTATTGATATCGTTATATGTTGATGATCTCATTATCACATATGGAGCATATCAATTGATTATATACATTAAAAGTTACATGTATTAGCAATTTGAAATGAAATATTGGTGATTTGCATTATTGTTTAGGTATTGTATTTTGGAGAGAGTCTAGTAAAACATTCATCACTCAAAGCAAGTATGTAAGGGAAATCCTTAACTGATTTAAAATGAGTGAATGCAAAGCAGTATCAACTCCTTTGGATAAAAATGTGAAATTGTACAATAATGATGGATCTAAAGAAGCATATGGTACTTTGTATCATCAATTAGTGGAAATCCTGAACTATCTCACTACTACAAGGAGAGACATATCATATTCAGTTAGCATTCTTAGTCAATTTTGGCTAAGTCATGTGAAACGCGTTGGAAACCTACAAAACAAGTCCTAATATATTTAAAATGAACAATTAGTTTTGGTCTTTTATATACTCATGCATTTGATGATCAGTTGGCAGGTTATTCTGTTTTTGATTGGGCAAGGAATCCTGATGACATAAAATCTACTTCTGGATATGATTTTCACATTGGTTCGGGTGTCATGTCATAGACCAGTAAGAAACAACCAATTGTTTCTTTGTCATCCATATAATTTGAATATAAATCATTGACCAATACTACTTGTGAATCCATTTGGTTGAGGCGCATTCATGAAGATGTTGGTACAAAGCAAGAACAACCTACCAGAATTTAGTGTGATAATTAGAGTTCAATCAAGTTGATAGAGTTCAATCAAGTTGACACATAATCTAGTTTAGCATGCCAGATTTTGACATATTGAGATGCAACATCAATTTGTGAGAGAAAAGATTGAATCTAAATAAATTTAATTGACTTATTGTACTACAAGTGAAAATGTTGCTGATATTTTCACCAAACCGATTGGACGAATTCATTTTGAGGATCTAGAAAGAAACTTGGTGTTGTAGAGAATCCATTTCTCCATTAAAGGAGGATGTTAGAGATAATATAGAAATGTATTCATGGTTATTTTCTATACATAGAATTAGTGGTTTGTCAGTTTCTTAGCCATTTGGTCTTATCCATTATTTGATGATCTAGTTTGGTTATTGTTTTCCTATATTTATAACTTGTATCCAGTAATATAATTAAGTCGAGTGTGTGATCATCTTTCTATGTGTATGCCAACCTTAATGCTCTACTGTTTCCTCTGATTATCTAAATGTTAACACTACGTATAGTAGAAATAAATTAAACATGTAATTGTTTGATGGAAAATATTAGCCTAGATGATTTTATAAGAGGTGATTGCTTTATTAAATCGATGGCTTAGTGACTTTTCCTGTGTCATATGATTGACAGAAATGTTCCAACCAGCACACACCCTCCCTTTTTAATCTTTCAAAAAGTAGATTTGGGGTTTTGATCTCGTGTTAACCTTGGCCATCACAATCAGAGATTTTAACAGTAGTCGGTAGAATTAACTTGCGATTTTACCACACTTGTTAAAGTATAGATATTTGCGTGATAATGGCAGATAAGTTTTCAAACCCACATTTATTATCTACCCACTGACCCGTCCATAGAGCAACAAGAAAATATAGCTATGTTTGTGTTTAGTCTATTAAATTATAGATGAATGTATTTAGTGTCCATATATTTTTTCATGTGCGAAAATAAATGAGACAAATATTATTTTAGATATTAGCTTTAGTGGGACTAATGGTTAAGAGCATGTGTTTCCTCTCAGAAGATCACCGGTTCAAATACAAAGGGGGTAGGGTATGTACATCTCTATAGACTTCAGCAGTTACATCACTACAAAGAGGGGGGTCCCTTGTACCACAAACAAGGGGGTCTCATACACCAATTGTTATCTCGCTTAGCGGTGACCTTAAAAATATATTATTATTATTTATTATTATACCTATTATATGTTATTTGGATGTGTCGAATTCATATTTTAAGAGTTAGTTCAAATATTAAAGTTAAATAGGATATAATCAATTGAATTATGAATTGTAAACTTATTTCATAATTATACATTAATCCATAAATAATTTAAATGATGATTTTTTTTATATAAATTAATTAGGAATATAGTTGAAATGTTATAGGGCTAATGAAGCTCTTTACTAATGAATTTATTCAAATAAACATAAAAATATATATAGGATTTTTTTTGCTATATTAAAAGGACTTTTATTCTTTAAAAAACTCCACCACACACATATATATATTTTGAATATTTGAAGAAAATTACATGGCTATTTTTTAAGAAGAATCGCATTAAAGGAATTGCCTATTCCTTTAAAACATAAAAATATATATTATATTAAAAGGACTTTTATTCTTTAAAAAACTCCACCACACACACATATATATTTTGAATATTTGAAGAAAATTACATGGCTATTTTTTAAGAAGAATCGCATTAAAGGAATTGCCAATTTCTAAACTTATTTATAAGGTGCCTTTTATACAAGTTAAAAAGGTATTTTGTGATCATGTATATAAAAATATTTCATTAAAGATATTTATAATGAATTGTAATACTTCATTCTTATATTTACTAGACAAAGGTTTTATTTTAACATTTTTCTATGTACTTAAAGTTGATATGGATGATATATGAATTAAACACAGTTTAGTAGTTAAGTTGATATTAATTATTGGATTAACAATATAAACTTTATTGGTTGCTTTGGAGTTTTTTTTTTTAAATATTGAAGTTAAATTTAGTAGGATATAAAGGTTAAAGTTAGAATAGTTTTTTTTAATAGTACCATTAAACATGGTTTAGGAACATTGATGTAATATCTAAAAATAATTTAAGTAAATTTTAAATTAATTTTTTTTTTTTTTTTATACTATATGGGTTGGTTTAGAGTGATGTTACATGAAATTTATTGAAAATGGTCCAAAAACAAAGCAAGAAATTAAGAAGAACTTCTTGCAATTCCTCTTAATGAAATATAATAGACAGTGGATGCACAAAAGCTTAAAGCTATAGCGCAAAGAGTTGGAAAAACTATTTGTGAATATGATAAAAGATTCAAATATATCCTTAATCAAATGCCAGCGAAGATGGAAGAATCCATCCTTATTGAATGGTTTGTAGCTTTTTTACTACCCTGAATCTTGATGACATTAACTATGTACAAATTCAACACGTAACATTATGCCCTAAAGAAGGCACAAAAAGTTGAATCAAACACCAACCACTCAGGTTGGCCATTCGAATGATGAGTCAAATAAAATCTTGAATAGATGCAACAATCATTACAACAATTGGAATTGAGTCATAATGACTTATGGTGCACCAATTGGTCGGCTGAAGGCCACAAAAAATATTCTTGTTGATATAACCAATAACCTACCAATGACAATAGAGGATATTTTACGGAAGAAAGAAGATAGATGCAGTAAGAACCCCAACTTTTTCCCGAAGAAAGGTTGCGTGAAAATTTTAGAGCTATTCATACAACACATTTCTATGATATTTGTGAAATATTTGAGTCGTATACAATAGATGAATGTCCATATAATGTTTATGTAGTCAAACTAAAATGGTGCGGAAACGGTTGGAACACCTAGCACAACACAACCAACTGTATTAAAAACCTAAAGACCAAGCATAACAAACATATAGTCTATCAGACACAAACAATGGAACAAAATAATTACCGACAACATGAAGATAATTGAAAAAATGATCAATGCAACAATGAAGGGTATATAGTCTGCAACGTATATCATGGTAAAGTACTCTCCAATTATAACCATGGTTGAGGTAGATCGAGATGCTTTGTTTTCTATAGTGAAGAACATTTACGTCCTGATTGTCCCCGGAAAGACAAGATGAACCTCAAATTATGTACTAGATGTGGTGTCAGAGAGCATTCCCTAAAGGATTTCCCTATAGTGCTTAAAAAACTTCTGAATAAAAATAATCTTAATCTCGCATCTGGTGTCCCTAAGAATGATATGATTAAAAATAAGAATCTGCAAATTGTTACAAGGTAGGGAATGAAATTGGTCATGATGACCCACAAGTAACCAAGTTTCCAAGTAAGGATTGCAATTACCCTCAAATTAATCAACAAAAATATATATTTAATAATGCTTCAATAATTTTTGAAGAATTAGAAAAAGAAGAGGACACTCAAGATTATAAAAACAAAACATTCAGTGAATTATTACAATTACTTGCAAGATGAAGAATTTGCACGCCTTATTGATCTTACGTACACCATAAAGAAATATGACAACAATGAAAAAATCCGTATAAATCTATGCAGCTTGAGACAAAAAGAGAAAATGAATATTGAACCTTTGGTCAATCTAGGCATTGACTGGTATTTAATTTCACAAGTTGTTCTCAACTTTGTATCACAAACAAACATTATGACAAGAGAAACATGGGAATGACTTGGTCAACCGCGACTATTAGAATCAGGTGTATATATCAAACTTTCCAAAAAAGGTCTCATAGAACCTAGTAGTGCTTGGAAATATGTGAATACAAGAATCATGGGAATCAAAGAACAAGTCAATTTTGAAAGGATTGAACCACAAGATGGAGAGACTTCTTTTCCTACATTAGTTTGTCACCCTTTGGGAAGGAAAATGAAGGCATCCAGTTCGTTAGAAAAAGATAGAATAAATCTCTAAGGCGATGGAAAGAAAGTAATTGTTCCAATCTATCCGTTGAAATAAAATCCATGGTAGGAAACAAATGATCAAGAGGGAGACATAAGAAGGATATATCAAATAATGAGAAATATTGAATATTTTCTCAAGCAAAATGAATATGGAGAACACCACTTGACATCCCCCATGTCATTCGGTTATAATTTTGATACCTAAGTATACAACTGGAAGGTATAAAAGTATGAATTGCAAACAAGAGACTATTGGTCTATTTAAGTCATTCCCTGTTGGGAAAATAATTTTTTTTTTTGCATTTGCTGTAATTCCAAAAAAATTTCACAAAAAAAAGACAATATCCGACTCTACTATTGACGAAAGTGGAGCCAAGAATTTTTCTTTCATGATAGTACAAGGAACAAGATTCTCTAGTAAAGCAAATTAAATAAGTATCTAAAAATATTGGAGAACAAGGGAGATTGCAAAGTCTCATTAAATAATTCATTGGTCAAGTGACTCAATGGTAGGAGACACATCAATCACAAATGTACACATGGATGATTTCTCTGAATTATTTTATTAAATTATTTGGAGAGAAACGTTAACAGTAGAAGCTCAAAATTACAAAATTTATACAAGGCATGGACCCATATCTTCACATCGACATATGTCAAAAAGAATGGAGGATATTGGACTACAAATATGAGAAACTCTAGCCACATTTTTTTCCTAGTACATTTGAAGATCTCCCTAAAAAAAAAAATGGATGGAGGAAGCAAGGGTTGTTAATTCTACTTGGAAAGACCTAAAAGAAAATTTTATAAGAGACTTTTATTTCTCAATAGAAGAAGAGTGCTTCAAGGAGGAAATTGAAGAAATCGATAAATTTATAGAGCCGACGAATATTGACACATCGACCAAAGGCCAATTACTTGAGTTGACATGCATTAATATTACGACCAAGTTAATTATTTTCTCAACATGAATAGAATTGGAAAATGATACAAATTTCAGTAAAATTGTTCATTTGAAAACAAACCACCTGTCGACAATGAAATCTATAAAATCCATAATGAAAGTGGCCTCAAAAGAAACAGTCAAACCAAAAAGATTCATAGAAAAAGACTTTCCTCCTAATTTTACATATTCCAAATAAGGAGGGAAACCAATCAATGAAGCAAGGGAATTGGAAAGGGTTGATGCACAGTTTAAGATTAAAGAAGTCGATATATCAAACAATGACCTACTAAAAATGGCGAAAATTGGATATTATTGGACTAAAAAACAAATTTCCGATATAACCGGTCTATTAAAGTAATATCAAGATGTTTTAAAACTATACTATAAATATTTACAGGGATTAGTGTAAGAAATGGGTGAAATGAAGATCAACATCAAGCTAGAAACTAATCCAATGGAAAAATGGCCATATAAATTAATACACAAATATAAATATATAGTCAAGAAAAAAAAAAAAAACATGGTGTGAGCCGAAATCATCTATCCTTTGGATCAATCATAATGGGATACATCTATGGTCATCCAAACTAAGAAACATGAACAAACAAAACTATGTATTTTGTTGCTTCAGAGTATTGAATAAAATTTCTTTGACAAACCCATTTCCTACGCCTTTTGTTGATGAAATCACGAGACATGAATGCTATTCTTTCACAAACATATTTTTTTGGTATAATCAAGTCCCTAATTCCATGGAGGATTAGCATAAGACAACATTTTCCTACGATTTTAGGTCGTTCACCAATAAATTTGTTCCTTTTGGGTTAAAGAATGCGCCAACAATCTTTTTGAGAATAGTCATCAAAGCATTCTAGGAATACATAGATAACATGATGGCTATCTATTTTAATGATTGGACAATATACTCCCTACTTCACGATTAGATTTAGTCCCTTTGACTTATGCTAGAAATTTTTCGACATATACAACTCTCCTTGAACTGTTTAAAAGGTGCATATTTTCAACACCAATTGGAATCCTCCTTGGTCACATCATCTACAAAAAAAGGAATCAAAATCAATTTTGCAAAAATCAAAGTTATTTCATGGTTTGAAGCCTCAAGTGAATCCGAAGAAGGTAAGAATACTCCTCAGACATATCAAGTACTATCTATAACTTATTAGGCATTATTTTGATACCACATATCCCCCGGAAGAATTGCTAAAAGATAGTCAAGAATTTGTATGGTCACAAGAATGTGAGGCGTCATTTAAATTTCTTAAGAGAAAATTAGTTGAAGCCTCCATTATTTGGTTTCAAAGCTGGTCAATCAAATTTCATGTCCATATCTATGATTCTAGCGTAGAAATCAGCGTGATCCTTACTCATCTTGTAGATGATGGAAAGCACTACCGCAATGCATATTCTAGAAGAAATCTCAACAAAGGTAAAATGAATTATTCAACAAAATATTGAGAGGCCCTTGACCTAATATTTGAATTAAAAAAATATAGGAACTATTTATTGGCTAATACATTCATCTTTTACACTGATCATCAAGCCTTGAAGTATTTTGTGAACAAACCTATTCGCCATGGTCACATATGTCTAGGGATCCTCTTGTTCCAAGAATTTGAATTTGAAATAATTGTTCAACCAGGGAAGCCAAATGTTAGTCCCGACCACTTATCAATAATAGAAACAAGTGAAGAACTTGACATGATCAACAATGACCTACTCGTCACCCATTTATTTCAAGTTGAATTTGTACTAGCAAAATTGGAGGACATTGTGCAGTATCTACAAGAGGGACGAGCACCAGAAGGTATGTCCTAAAAGAAAAAGGTCTTAGCAATTAAGTTGCACCCTACAATTTAATAAATGGATTATTATATGAATTGGGACTAGATGAGATACTTTTAATACGTGTGTTACAGAATGAGCGACAATATATCATCCACGAAGCACATAATGGACACACAAGAGGACACTTCGAGGCTGACACGACTCCAAATGCTTTTATGAATCAGGATTATTGTGGCCAATGCTTAAATAGGATTATCAAACACATGTAAGTGAATGTAATAAATGTCAAAGGAAGAACCGACCATTAACAAGGAACGTAATTCCTTACTATTTTTCAATCCAAGTCTCACTTTTGAAATTGGGTTATTGAATTTGTTGGTCCCTTCCTAATTCTTCGTCATTAGAAAAGAGCCTAGGACATCATCACAACCATCGAATATGTTACTAAATGGGCTGAAGATGAACCAATAAAAATATTTTCAAATGAGGCAACAACTAAATTTATTTATGAAAAGATAATCACAATATTTGGATGCCCCCTTACTTTAATAAGAGACCAAGACACACACTTTGCAAACAAATCAATAAAAGTGTTATTAAATGAATTAATGATTGACCATCAAAAGAGAAATACCTATCCCTCTCAATTGAATGGATAAATTGAAGCATTCAACAAAAATATGACTAAGGGATTGACAAAAATATGTAGTATTGATAAAGACAATTGGGATGACAAAATATTTTCTATTCTATGGGCCTACCAAATGGCATATAAAAGGCTGATGGGATAAACAAATTTCAACATATTCTATGGACCAGAATCAGTTACTCCCTTGAATTTTAGAAAAAAATGCATTAGTTATAGCAGACACACTCCACTTGGACAGTACTAGAGAAAAAGTGAATATGAATTTTAAACTAAAAAAACTTGAAGAGAACCAACAAATGGAAATTCTACATCAATAAGTACAAAAACAACAACAAAAATTCTATCATGACTGACATATAAGAAGGAAGTATTTCATAGTCAGTGTCCTTGCACTATTATATGGTAGTTGAATTGAAGGAAACTCAAAAACTTGCACATTTCTTGGCTGGGCCCATATATTATTGAATAATCAAATATTAATGGGTCGATTTGACTTAATACTCTATAGGGACGGGTTCTCTCCAAACCTTTCAATGACACCCGACTAAAAATATACAAAGTATAGAATGGGCATGACACCGACTGATAGTTGTATTTCTATTTTGTCAAACTTCACACCCCTAGGTTTGCACACAACTCATGTTTATTTGTAAATAGCTTGTTCATTTTGAAAAAACAATCGGTTAAATAATGTCTTACACCACTATAAAAAGATAAACCTTATAAATGGTTAATGGAAGGATATTTTAACGCAATGATTGTAGAATGACAAGTAGAAAATGAATTAGAGAAAACTATGTGGATCTCCCATCAAACTTCACCATGGCCTCACCAACAAGAAGGGTCGACTAGTCAACCTATAACTGACCAGTTGGTGCATCATCGAACAAGCCGAACGACGAAGCAAACATTTCCCATAGTACAACTCCATGATCAACTACATCAACAAATCCATGAATATCATCTGAATAATATTCATTAGGAAGACACTTCACATGTGCAAAGCACATGGAACCTATCAAATTTGGAGATATGCATTCACCTACATCCCAAAGTCATCCTTTAAGTAGTACATTTATAAATACAGACCTCGAGCAAGATTGGGAACAATTATGTCATGAAATTGAGCAAGTGCCTCTCGATCTATATCTGTCAAGATATATCAACCTATCATCTACACTTGAATTATTACATACCATGGCTACAAAGAGAGGTACCACTACAACTAAATCAATGAAAATGGCTTAGAAATATCTATATGAACTCGAGGACATCACAACGTCACCTTTGAAAGGCCAACTTATAAGAATATGTAGATCCCACACTAAAGAGAATCAGTGGAGAAGGTACTAGAAATAATTGAGATAATGTGGTATTTATAATTATAAATGGTCTAATTCCAAAGATAAATTCACAGCTTCCAAAATATGTCATTACTTAAATGCCCCCCTATTTGAAATATTTGGTCACACAATTCATCGTGAGTAGATACCACAATGGAAATTATGGTTGGATCAACTATTAGACATCAATTCCCAAGTAATTATAGTCATGACATGATTACCAAGCAAAGGGATTGTTGTACCGTCAGGGTCAATCCAAAATTACTCAAAGAATTCATAGGGTCAATGCAAGGAAATAACTCAAAAGGGATAATCAATAGTAAAATCCAACATATCACTTATAAATAAGGCATAATTATTATTTGTGTATGCTTAACAAGTATATGTTGACTATCATACATTCAACTAACATTTTAGAAGATGTAAAAGACATTGCTATAGAAGGAAAATTACTCAATTGGGAAAACTATTAGGCTCGGATACTCCGGTCGACCTATGATAAGTGCCAAATGGATCGAATCGATAATTTTATACACATACCTACTTATTTTGATGGAAATGTATAAAATCACACTCATGGAAGACCCTTCTTTCATTACAAAATACTCAGTGTCAATGTAGAACTTCATAGTATTCCTGACTTAGGGATTCCCCAAAGGCCGTGCAGGTGCAAAAATGTGGCTCAAAAACTGGTTTCAACTCCTCAAAACCGCATGATCAATATGGAGAGTTCCTTACCAAGTTCTCCAAATTATACCTTCAATCGTGCAACTGCACATACAATTAGATCTCGACTATACCAAGTTTTGGTAAATGAAAGGAGCCACTGGAAATGTAGAAGACCTAAATTTTTCTCCATCCATTCAATAAATCTTTATGGATATCAACATCCAATCACAAACAATGCCTCTAGTCCCTGAAACCACATGGAGAGAACTTAAATACATCGAATATCCCTTAAACGATGACGAGAAAGAGGAAGTCTATGAAGTCAGGTTATACTTACGAATATTTGGACCTACTATAGAACTAGAAAATCCTCTTGTTATCATAGAAATGCCAAAACTTACCAAACTGACGGAAGTTGAAGACACAACTAGTGATACTATAGAGCATGATGACTTTCAAGACAACCAACAGTTGAGGCTTGATATGCCAAAGAAAAATTGGATATCATAGCAGAGTAAATATTTACCAAGTAACAAACCTTAAAATAAAAAGGGTCATCTAACTGAAAAGTAATACTCCAAGTTCCTACAGAAGATGAAATCTAGGAGATGCCTTAGGAAGAAGAGCATATTATTAAGGATATAGTCTTAAGACACACCTCATTCAATGAACAAATCAACAAGGTTGGTGCCATTCGATCTTATTTTTCATAGGTAAAAATGACCCTATCCAATAAATTAAAAAATCATATGGATTCAAAAGGAAAAAATCATGTTCATGTCCCTCAAACCTGACCACCCATGTCATTGACAATCATTGAATAGCATCCTCCAGCTATCTCTGAAACTCTATAGTATCATGGATTTCACTCATTTGTAGAAAAATTGCCTAACCTCTTTACTATTTGGAGGTCGATAAATGCCACGAAACAGGTTTATGAAGCCACTACCTACCCCAACATTCTAGTTCTTCCACCACTAGGAGTCAACCTTACATCGCAGTTGATAATTATGTCTCCACATTTTCCCTTTTATTGAACTACTTATGAAAAAATACCAGATACTCAAGAAACCACAATGGTCACTCACTCCACCAATTCCACTGCTACTCTTGTTGATGATTCTTCAACAAAAATCATAAGTACCCATGTTTCGACTCCTCCTCCGATGTCTATTGTTCCTATGGTGTTGTATGTTCCCCTAACGTCGATCGTTTCCCAGGTTTTGACCACTTATGTGGCATCGATCATCCCACACGTATCGATTTTTTCTTCTACATCGACTGCTCATCTTGAGTTGACCAATCCACCTCCATATACCACACCTTCGAATCCTCTTATCAATCCCTCAACTGAAGCAAATCCCGTGGATGCTTCTCAAAAGAAGAAAGGGAAAAACAATAAAAATAAGTCACCGAAGGTATCCCTAATTCTCAGAAAATACTTCGTAGAATCATTGGTTATGTTTTGTCCCGCAATACCAAAAGATCATGAACTTAATACTTTCCTGAATGAAATTTATAAAGAAAGCAATCGAAGATAGGAAACTGACAAGCATAAAGTCTACATTATTGAAAAGGTGAAGAACAAAGCATTACAAAATTGTCAATAAATATTCTACCAAGTTTCATTGACTCTCCAGGGACCCTCAATGCAAAATCCATTAGAAAAATTTGACAGCCTAATTGGGTCCCTTGATTTCGTCTACCAAGAAGCTATTCAACAATAATATCATGAATATGTTAAGCATACATTTTCACTTCTCATAAATCAATATCATCTCTTCCTCAAAGGACATAAACAATTAAAATAATATGGCATCGAAGCATAGTAGTATATATGAGTTCTTAATAATTGGTATACTTTTTATACAAAAATATTCATTAACATGGGTAAGGTCCATACTACTTTGGTGTGAATATTCTAGAATAAGGACACCACACACTTTTCCAATCTCCAAAACCTTGAACAGCATATCCAGATGGATCAAAATCATCTATATACGCTTCAAATGAAACAATAATAATGGGATTCTCGAGCACAACATGCAAAAACAAAAGTGGAGACAATCACCTCCTAAATTGACCAACTACTTCTATTGGTTATGGAGCTTGATCTTGCTATTAAAATATAGTAATTTTGGAAGATATTCTATTGTAATTTAATTGTATTCATCCTTTGAAGATGTTCAATCCTCCATTCGTAGATGTCCTTGATGCAATTGGTCATGTAAAAGTCATGAGGTAAAACCTCCATTGTAAGTTGGGGAAATAGTACCCACAAAAGTATTATATAAAATGTAAGTTAAGTCTTTCTAGGTAGGTTGACCCTAATTAGAGAACCTGGCCAACCTAGTTAGTTATTTGAGTCAATCACCTATTGAATATAATTAGGTGAGGTGCCTCTCTCATTCCCACACACGTTCACTCAAAGCATTGCGTGCGCGCGCACGAGAGAGAGAGAGAGAGAGAGAGAGAGAGAGAGAGAGAGAGAGAGGGAGGGAGAGAGAGAGAGAGTATACTGTGTAAGAGGAGAATATGTTATTGTTCTTGGGGTTTTACACTATACTTGGTATAATTCTATAATGAGGAAGTTTTGCTAGGTTTTCTCCCCCGTGAGGATTTCTGAGGATAAATATCTGTGTTCTTTTGTGCTATTGCCTTCTTGTTTTTTTAGTGATCCTTTTCTTATGGTTATGATGTTATGATGATAAATATTTTTAGGTATTGTATAACCATTAAAATTATAACATTGTATCATATCCACTCTAAAAGAAGGCATTGTACAACCAAAATACAAATACAATGGAAGCTACTGGAAATTAGGGTTTCGTACTTGAAAACCCTAGAAGACAAAATATAGTAATCTTGGAACTTTTTCTATAACTCGAGATTGGAGAAGTATCAGGAGCAGAAACTTGGACATAATGAATATAAATATTTATTTACCTTTTTCTGTGCGTTTCAGAAATATATTCACTATACTGTAGGAGATATGATTGCTGCAAATCCGGGTTCCAACCTCCTCCAGAATATAATCATAAGAAAATGACCTAGGGATAGGAAGGTCCAAATGAAATTTAGAAATATGTTTCAAGTAGGACATGGAACTTTGTTTATGTGGTATTATTTTTAGACCTGGAAGGTGAAACAATGACATGTGGCAGTCCTTACAAGTTCACTATGCTTAACAGTCCTAAAACAAGTCACCTTGGGAAAATTCACATAAGTCCCACTTGGTGAATCCAATTACAATATAAAGTCTGGGGTTGGAAAGAATACAGAGAAACCTATTTCAGGACAAAGTTTCATACCTTGAGGAGCAAAAAATTTGGATATACAACAGAATAAATATCAGACAATTATGTAGAATAAATTGGAGAAACCAGGGATTTTTTGTTTCGGGAACTTCCCTCAACTGATAAGTTGAAAAAGGAGGACCATAAAATTCGCACTAGAAGGGTGCGTATTTCTATGGAATAATTTTTTCATTCTGTGGATTTTCAATTTTTGACCTAACATTACTACTGAGAAAACTAGGGCATCAAATATTTTGTAGTTTTGTCAACATTTAGGGGAAAATCGGTTTATTGCTCAGATTGCCTTGTGGAGGCACATCTTTCTATCCAATTAGATATGAAAGTTACCAAATCTGAAAAATTAGGGTTCCTCCATCAAACCCTAGGACCACTAGAAGCAGTATTCCATAAGCACTTTCAAGCAAGCATCAAGTTAAAGAAATCTAATTGGTAAGTTCTATCCTCTCTATTTCCATTTGAGGTTCTCATTTTTATCATGATGAAAAAATACCAATATTGAGGACAAGCTTGAAAGAGTAGAGAACTTATAATCATGGAAGTATAGAGTTGTTATACCAAAATCCTATCATCTACATGTGATAAGATATTTAACACTTCTATTTTCCCTCAATCCCAAACCTGGAGTGGAAATAATGCTCTGGATGTCAATTTTCCATGAAAAACCCTAGCACCGCTTTTTTTGTTTAGCTTATGAGCGGTACCTTATGTGCACCGCTTGAGTCCTGTTATAGATAAGCGGTGCCACTGCATATGTACTTTGTTCTTGAAGTGGTTCTTACCTACATCACTCTATCATAAAGGTATATAAGTGGTACCCTTGGTAAAAGGTGAAAACAAGAAGCTTCACGAAGCTTCTAGATCAAAAGCTTCATGGATAGCCTTATCTCTACTCACTTGGGTCAATTAAGCTCGAGATCCATGCTTTGGGGATCTCATGGCCACCTCACCCACCAATATCTCAACCATTTTTATCCTTTTGAGCCCTATAAATACAAGCTCATACCCCATGTTTGACGGGGAGAACTGAATAGTAAAGTTATGATGTTGAATTGACTGTCTGGCCTAATCCATCAAAGAGCACAAGAGACCAAGTTGGAGCTATCGGGGATGAGGTGTTTGTCTTGTGAAGGAGCTTGTAGACACTAAGGCACATGGTTGTAAGCTATTTCATTTATTTTCTAATGCAAAGTTGATTTCCTTCCCACATATCTGTTGCACTGGTCTCACATATATGTTATTTGATTCCTTAGTCACTAGTATGAATGTGTAGGTAATTTTCTGGTAGCTTTGATGTCTTTTCATGTTTGATATGTTCTACAGGTGCATGGGATCTTTATTAAAGCATCATTCCAGGTGTCTATAACATTCATGGAAGTTTCTCAACCTTTTTCATTCACTCATTTGTTTTGGATCTGAACCATTCAGACTAGGGGAAAAGCTTCTGTCTATAGAAGGTGCAATATTCCTGAGAACAAATCTGGCGACTCCACTAGGGAGTAAAGCAAGTTTCAGTTGATCTGACCTTCCTCAGTCCTTGAACACTTGTCTGAATCCAAGCTCCAGTCTATAGCTCTCTTCAGTTAGACCTGACATCTGACTTAGTGAATTTGTGGTTTAAAACTTTCAGATCTATTCAGATCTGAACTGCTTTGACTTTACATGCTCTGTTTTAATATTAATTCATCAGTATTTGTGTTGATTTGAGCAATTTTTAACTTGAATTTTCATTCTATTTGTGTTCTGGATTTATTCAGGGAATCACGCATGTGTTGTAGGCAAAAAGCGGTGCCATCACCTGAACCCTGTGAGCAATAGGCGATGCCACCGCCTGAGTGTAGTGATCAAGAAGCAGTGCTTATTTAAAACCGCTCTGTCAAAGACACCTCCAGCACGGTGCCAGGTAGGACTTGTTCCAAAACTTGGTTTCTTTTGATTTTTTTCATTTTAGGGTTTTCCTTGCTTTCAGCCCTGTACTATCAGGCTTATTTGTTTGAATCTGGATGCTCATGGTTAATTTTTTTGTGGTGAAAGTTTGCTTGATTAAAACAATCCAAAATATAGGTGAGGATTGTTGATTATTCGTTTGCCTTCATGTTTGTTGGCTGTGATTCTGGAAGGAACTATTGAAAGCTTAGGTTTCAGCTAGATCTATTTTCGTTTCATTCATAAAGACTAAAAGAAATACCACTTGATTATTGTCTTAATTTCATGTTTTTTTATAGAGGGCTTCTTTTTGCTTTTAATTTTTGTTTGTTTGTTGAGATTATGTCATTAGTTTTACCGAGCATAGGGCACTGGATCTTTGATTAGCCTCATAAGATTTTAGGTTCCCTTTGTTCTTTTGTCTCTCTTGCATCATTACTGTCTCATCAAAAGAAAAATATCGTAGTTTTAAGTTAGATCTATCTATGTTTCAAAGAAAAATCGAAAAAATAGATTGCATATGCATGTAGAGTGCTTGTTGTTTTTCTTTTAGGAAAAGAGACTCTTACCTATCTAATTGCTTTCAAAAAGAAAATGATTTGGAATGTGTTGCTTGTCTTTCGATTTGATTTGTTAAAAATAGTTGTTTGGGAATTGTTTGTTTTCAAAACGAAAAGAAATTACTCTCTCCCTCCTGTAGGTAGGCATATCTTGAGCAGTAGAGTGAAATATTTGCATCTACATATCTACATGGTTTTACTTTTTCTGTCAAAATTCCATGCATTCACCTAACCATCCACTTTAAAATTAACGGTAGTTATAAGATTAAAATTTGTATAGAAATTTGAGTGATAGGCTAGAGACATGTTCAGGTGTCGTTAAGCGTAGGCACTGTCGTTACTTGTCCACACTACATCCCGGGACTCACACGGTTCTTCCACATACCATTGGTATATCAAATGGCCTTTCACGTACCCTTGATGTATATAGAAAGGTACTTCACGTACTCGATTTTATATAGGAAGGCCCCTTGTGAACTTTTGTGCATTAGACAGCACTACTACCAATTTGAGCTCCCATGTACCTTGCGTATATCGGGAGACCCCACTAGGATACCTTATCTATCTGAGTTAACCTATTGGTCGTCTTGGATTTACTTGCAAAGCTTGTAAAGTCTTGATAATCCTGGTGAGAGACCGAACTATCTAAACCCCTCTTGTCATTTAAGTTTGCTTGTTTGGCCTGTAGCTTGAGTAGGAGAATTTTTGGTGTGTTTCTTATAGTTTTGAAACCTTAGGTTAGATAGGAACTGTGCAAACTAGCTGAATTAAGATAGTCCAGAAGAGTACAGGGCTTGCCACCTGATTTTCCTCCTATTTCAGGAGAAGATCCTATGGAAGCTATCGACCAAGGAGCTACTACCAACTCCCATGTGGGAGAAAATGTGGTTGCAGGAAGCAGAGATCAATATCCTTCACACGGTCCTCCCTTGGCTCAACAACCTTCTAGGGGTAATACTTCTTTCCTGCATTCTCCCATAGAAGGTCGTGTTGATGATATCAACCATCCATATTATGGTCTAGATGCTTCATTTTGGGATACCTTCATGGGACAGGCCATTGCTTCATTTGGTGCTCATCCAGCCTCTTCTGAACAAATTTCACCACCTAAAGAAGAACATAGACAATACCAGGCATCCATTCTCCATGCACAAGACTTTGAAAAGAGAATAGATAAAATATTGGCTACACCACCACTCGACTCGACAATTTTTTCCTCGTAATGCGGACCCTTGTCCTGCTAGATATCGCTCACTTGTTGATTCTATGAAACCCATTAAACATTTTTTAGATCGCATTGTGACTCCACATAATCTAATTCAAACCACCAACCCCACCACCTCCCATATTGCATCTGTTCCAAATCCTCTCGGGTCTTCTACACCTGGGGGACAACATTCAATTCATGTTTCATCAATACCTTCTAGTGCTAGGGGCGAACCCCTGGAATGACCTATGTTACCTATCAATGGAGTTGTATCTAGTAATGAACATACCTCTAATACAGGGCAATCCACAGTCTATGTCCCTCCTACCTATACGAACGTAGCAAACCCCCCATCAAGTTCAAGTCAGCCCTCGAGGGCACAACCTGTAACCAATCAAACCTTGTGGGGGTATGGTTACCCATCAAATCAAGTACCTGTAGGAAATATCAATTACCAACCCGCTCCTACAGGCATACCATATGCTGGAGTTCCCTATCCTGGTAACACTTTCACTCCATGGGGGCAACCTAACTGGTCCTACATGCCAGCTATGGGAGGAACACCTATACATACTACCAGGGGCGCCGAAGGACCACCTTATGAAGGTCCTCCCCCTGGGGGGCCTAATGGTCCTGGAGGGCCTGGAGACCTCCCTCCTAATGGTTCTGCGGGCTTAGTGGTCCTGGGGGGCCTAGAGGCTTTCCTCCTAATGGTCCCCGAGGGTCTGGTGGCCTTCCCCCTAGTAGTTCTGGAAGCTCTATAGGTTTTCCTCTCAAGGGCCCTGAAGGGTCTAGTGGTCTTCCTCTTGGTGGTCCAGGTGGTCCGGGTGGTCCTGGTGGTCTAGGTGTTCTGGGTGGTCCTGGTGGCCCTGGCGGTCTTGGTGGTCCCAATGGCCTTGGTAGTCCTCCTCCTGGAGGCCCTGGTGGTCCTAACGGTCCAAATCCTAGAAATCAACCCCTTGTGGGAGGATCTTCAGGAGGTTCATCATCACAACAGATGTATCAACAACCTGTATATCAGTCTACTTATGGTCCTACTAGTGGTTACATGCCTTATCAATACTACCAATACGTAGAACCTAATTGACAGTTACCTTTCCTAGCAACCTTGGACTTTCCTAATTTGTCCAAGTTGATTAATGATCCCATTCGACATCACCCCTTGTGGCCTACCATTCTGGTAAAGTTACCATCGAACATTCTGAAATTCGATGGAAACCAGGGAGATGATCCAAAAAACCATGTCATGACATTCCATTTGTGGTGTTCCTCGAACTCCCTAATGGATGATTCATATTGTTTAAGACTCTTCCATTGAACATTGACCAGTACGGCCGCGAAATGGTACTGCTGCGCCTGCAACATTTTCCCAAAAATTCTAAAAATTTTTGGGACCCTTCTTTACTTCGAGTTATCCATTTTCCTTGCCTAGTTTCATGCTCTTGAGTTTTGCTTATGGATTTATGGCTTCTTCCCGAATTTTGAATGCTAGAAATTGACTGGTTTTTCATAGTTAGGATGTTTAAAGACTTCCATTGAAATTGAGTCCCTGTCATTTCTGTCATTTTGAAAAAGTTTTGAATTTTCATTGCCAAGTCTCCATGTCGAGCGCTTTTCTCCTTGTTTTTTCACCGTTGCGGGTGTCTTTCGGTTTCTATCTCGCTTGCCCGCCCCGCCGTTGCGGGTGGCCTTCAGATCCTCCTAGCCGTCTATCGCGCCGCCGTAGCGGAGGCTTTTCGATTCATAGTTGGCCATGTCACGCCCGCTGTTGCGGGCGGTTTTCAGGACCGCGTGGGTTTATCGATGCCGCTGTTGCGGGTGGCCCCCGACTCTTGATGTTCTTTCCCGTAGCGGGGGAGTTCCTATACCCGTCGCCGCCGTTGCGGATGGTATCATGATAGGAGCGGTTCGCCGTTGCTGGGGACCCCAAGCTCCAGGCTTCCGATATATTTTCCGAAGACGCCCCAGGTTTTGTTTGAGCCATATTCGCCGTTGCGGGTGATAGAGTGGTAGGAGGGGTCCGCCGTTGCGGGTGGTATGAAGCTCGTGCCGCCCGACGTAACTTTCGAAGCCGCCCGATTGATGTGACTTCTCGTACGTGTGGATTTGTTTATATATGTTGGGCGAAGAACGGGGTTTTTTGTTGTTTTCAAAGGCATGGTTGCGGTGAAGCGAGCTGTTGAGTGTACGAGCGCGTGAGAGCTACCTGTTGGTACCGGTGGCCAGGTGGCAGGAGAAGAAGTCTAGCTATCATCAGCTCCCTCATTTGGTGGATTGCCAGGTAGGACTTTGACTCTTATCATCGTTTTTCTTTTTTTTTTAGTTTTCTTTCACGCGGTGGGGGGTTTTAAGATTTGGACCCGTCGTCCCGTTACGCCAGCGGGGTTTTTCTCCCTTGGTTAGGTTTTGTTTCTTCAATCGTCCACCTGGCGTTGCGCGCCGTTCGGTGAGGGTTCCTGGTTGAATTTTTTGGACGGTTTTAGGGAGAGGGGTTTTCACCTTTTGTGTTTAAAAGGCCCTCGTGCCGCCTGCACCTGGTGGTTATGATGAAGGTTTGGGGCACCGGAGGCCGTTACGCCATTCTGCGCTAGGTTTCGTTGGGCGGTTAAATTGTTAGGAGCTACGTTACCTTTGTCTGTCTTGAGATCGGGTTTTGCATTAGCCACAGTCGCCGCGGGGTTTTTTCTGACTCTCTGTGTACAGTCCGGGGTGGTGCGTTGTTTCGGTGAGAATTGGGGATGGCGCGACCTAGTTTGGCTATTGAACACTTAAAGCCTTGGTAGGTTAAAAAGAGGGGTAGCGTGAGTCGGTTCTGGTTAAGATGCCGAGTCTAGAGATGGGCTCGTTCCCCGTCGAGGTGGGTGAAGAAGGTTATCTTCATGATGCGTTTGCTCCGCTGTTTAGTCGCTTGCGTTCCATGGGCCGTAGGTCTGAAGTGTCGACTGGTTAAGCCTGGAGTTTTTATTTTTCCTCTCTGTGTGATAGGCAGTAGAATGATGGTTATATGATGCATCTGCATAGATTTTGCTCATGTCACTTCTATAAATAGCATTTTCATAAGAATGACAAGCCTCGTAATAGCGTATTTTCTTGCCAACCTCAATATGACTGATAATTTAATGCATGTGGGATAAATCATAAAACAACTCATTCATAAGACCTGGTGAAGATGTGCTACAAATAAAAATTTATCAGGCTCATAACACATTGCACAGCACTTCATATTTGTGAATTTTTTAGTATGAAAGATGAAGGTTGATTGTATGTACTGATATAATTCTAATATACCTAAAGGAGAGTAAACTGTTGCACAAAGTTCATAAATTTGAATTACTCAATACCATGATGCTATATATTGCAGGAAGATCTTAAAATGTCTAAGAGACAGAAAAAGAAGGCCCCAGGAGTAGAGGAGGTGCCGGCAGCAGAAGTAGAAACAAGAATTGAATACATTTATGAGGACACCCAATGTGTCACAGGGGTGGAGCCTGAGTACAAATGGGGAGATG
>LPNX010354355.1:0-12884 GCA_001517045.1 Pseudotsuga menziesii
TATATATATATATATTATCTCACAATCTTCTAATTATATTTCATGAATTATTGGTTATCCATTCATGTATGAGTTATTCATGCATAGCTACTAATTAACCTTTTTTTATAATTGTTTATTTTGAATTTTGAACCACTATCATAGAATCAATTTCGAGAATACACTTGTCTCATCCTAATGCAATTCTAAAAAAGTATAGTTCACAGTCCACACCAAATTCTCAAATAAAAACACATTGGAGTAATTATTATTGAAATCATTTATACAAATTTTAATAAAATATTTATATTTTTAATACATTTCTAACTTGCCAAAACTATGGTGATCTTGGCATGTTTCTTTCTAAACTTTTTGAGCATAGGATTAATATGCTACAACAAATAAAGTAATTTCTTAGTGTCCAATAGACCAAAGTTTTTTCCTCCAAAAAACCCATTCTTAATATTCATATTGAATCAAAAGAAGGATCATACAAATCAAAACATATCCAAACAATTCTAAGCATACTTGCAGTTTTCTGAAAGAGTTTAAGTTTATTTTAGTGAAAGTTAAATGTCATCATCATAGCTAGAATGTTTTTTGTTATTATACTAGAAAATATAAAACTTTATTATTATATTTAAATTCAAAGAAATTTAAAAATAATTATATTATAACATTTATTTAAAATAAACTCTTTTAAATAACTAGGTTTTAGTTTATGGATACGATATATTGATCATATATTTGGTATTTTATGAAACTTTTGGGATGATTATTTTGTTATGTAACTTCTTGGATTTATGTAATATAATTTGTATTTAATATGCTATATTATTTAATATATTTTTATTTATAATAAAATTAAAGTTGTTTTAAACAATTATATTTTACTTATAAATATTTTAATGGATATGTAATATTGATCACATATTTTATAAAACTTTTGAGATGATTGCTTTTCTATATAACTTCATGGATTTATGTAATATAGTTTGTATTTAATTGGGGCAGCAGGGGGGGCGGAGTTTTCTTCACTCCGGATAGATCAATTGAATCCAAGTTTGCCTAGGGACTGGGCATCGACACCAACAATATAGCCGAAGCCTTGGCCCTTTGGCAGGGATTGAGGATTGTTATGGAATTAGGAATCTCCAACCTAATCGTCATTAGCGATTCTAGAGTGGTCATCTGAGCGCTGGCTGAAAAACTCTTACCAATCCATTTGGGCTTAAGGCAACTTCTTTGCAAGATCATGAAGCAATCCTCCCTTTTTAATAATATTGACTTCTACCACGTTCTTCGGGCAAATAATCCCCACGCGGATCTTGAAGCAAACAAGGGGGCATATCTAAGCCCCGGGGAGCTAATTTTTAATGAAAAAGGAGTTTATTGCCCACCTCCTTAGGACAGGGGGATTAACATGGGCCTCCCCGTGGGACCCTCCCTCCCGTCCTTCCGCGTGGTGCCGGACTGCTGTGAAGCCTGGTGCGTAGTTTTCACGTGGCCTCAGGCGAGGCTTCTTTACCTCCTTCCCAGCCCGTCCCTTAATCCCTCGCGACATTATGCAAACTCGCTTGAAGATTCAGAGCTCCGTCCAGCGATTAATTGAAAACAAGACAAGTGACCGTAGGTTCGATGTTCAGTGGAATCATCAGAGTAATGGCGTTTATGGTTTTTGGGCTCTCACACGAGGTGAACCCTGCTACAGTCTTGTCGAAGGTGGATGCATTATTTGATTTCATGGGTGTTCTCTCCTTCTGCGCATATGACACCCCGTTTATCTCTGGAATGAAGATCGTGCTGAGTCAGTTGGGCATCTGCTGGACTCAGGGTATGCTGGGCATTAAGGTGACGTCGACCGCTGCATCAATTGCAGGTATAAAGCTTTGGATTGCAGAGGGCTATGCTGTGCTGGTTATTTGGGACCTTTGTCATCTAGAAGATTGGAGTTTATTGGTTTACGAAATGGAAGCGGATTCCTCTACAACAAGTGCGTAGGTTCCACCCTCGGTTGATAAAAAGCTCAAGGAAGTGAAGCAGGAACTAAATTCACTGCAAACTCAAGTTACCACAATAGATTATTAAGGAGGAAGGCGTCTGGACCATGTCAGCAATGATTTGTTTTTTTTTTAAAGAAAATTCAAAGGAAGGTCAAGCGTACAAATAACTCTCTCTCCAGGCAACTCGTCGAGCTCGAGCTCAAGGTGGACAAGCTCGTCCTTCAATTTCTCAAGCATGAAGAAAACGGTATGTCATCCAGCTCGAAGGGTTAAATTTTGGTTTCTCGTAAGAGTTCGTCGTATTGTTAGTCTTTGGCTCCACTCGTCCATGCCGGTTTCTATTTATGTTTATCAGTTTTCTAGGCACCTATATATCTATGATATCCTGTTAAAAACTCTGTTTAAGCTCTAGACTGTTGGTTTGCCGCTATCATAAGGGCATTTTGGAAGGTTGTCTATTTTGTATGGTTTGTCCTTGCCACTTCCTCAAGGGCACTTTGGGCACTTTGTTGGTCTTTTGTCATTGTCACTTCCTCAAGGGCATTTATCAGCAACTGTGGACTCACTGTAATTAGGTAACTAGCCACTGCTTATGTGAAAGCCTTTGTAATTTGGTTCTGTCGGTGGTTACGCCACCTTCTTTTCTATAATATAACCGTCTTTGTCTAAAAAATATATATTTTGTATTTAATATGTTTTTTCATTTACATAAAGTCAAAGTTGTATTAATAAATGTAAGTTGTATTTGTAATTAGCATTTAAAAAAAGCAATATTAAATAAACATATTTTATTTTTAATTATTTTTATATAATATTTTATGGGTGAATTTAGGAAAATGAATTACTATTTTTTCTTATTTTTTAACAAATAATTAGGATGATGAATGATAAAAAACAAAATACATATATATGATAAAACAACTTTTATATTTTATTACATATTTTTTCATTATTCCTTTTGCAATAAAGAATGCAATTAAAGCTTTTCAACACATAATATGTAAAGAAATAATGCATCATAGATAACTTTTCTTCTTTTTAGCTTGTAACTTTTTTCTTAATATTGGATAGATTGGTTCACTTTATTTAGATGAGATAAACCTAAATTTTAAAGTACATTAGAGGAAATTTCAACTCAAAATGGGTCTTTTAACTTTTATTCAAATTCCATGTCATCATGTGTTAGCCAATGGAATTGCTTTAAATTTGAAATACCGTATAGGTCTTAAACATTTTTTTAATATAAATTTGGGGATAGGTATCATAAAAAAAACTAATTTTTTTGTTTGTATTTTTGACATATCTCCTCGTGTTTTTACTCAAATTTCAATCGGGAGAGCTCGTTGGATGCGGAATTAAATTCCACATCCAATGAGTACCCACTTGGCATACTTTTGACGGACCCCGCCACCCCAAAAACAAGAAATACCTGAAAAAACGAAATGATGATGTCATCATTCCATTTTTTCAGGTATTTCTTGTTTTTGGGGTAGCGGGGTCCATCAAAAGTATGCCGAGTGGGTACTCATTGGATGCAGAATCTAATTCTGCATCCAACGAGCTCTCCCGATCGAAATTTGAGTAAAAACACGGGGATATATGTTAAAAATACAAACAAAAAAGTAGTTTTTTTCTTTTCTTCCTCCAAAATTAATAAATATTATTTTATTATTTTAACTATTATTTTACTAGTTCATTTCAAGAGGCCCATTTTGAGTTGAAATTTCCTCTAATGGTTGTTGTTTTCTTTTTTAAATAATAATAATTATTTAGTTTTAAAGAATAAATTTTTTAACACTCATCAATATTATTCTAAATATCTTATTAAAATTTTTCACAATGGTCACAAAAGTATTTAGTAGTTAGGTAGGACGTTGGAGCTACGGATCTAAATGATGCCCCTTGGTTGTTTGTCATTTTGAAATATAGTAAGATAGGGAACTTTATAAAATCCTTCACCATCAAGTGTTCAAGAATACCTTAGAAATGAGACACCATGCAAGAGATGAATATTAAACATACTCCTCTCTCGGTACCTTCCAGTACTTGTTTATTCCCGGAGTCATCTTCAAACATCAATTTCTTCTCCTTACAGTGTAAAACCGTTGAATGGGCCTCCATCCAATCCATTCCAACTATGATGTCTTAGGATCCTAATAAGGTGGTATACAAGGAACCTTGGTGATGAAAACCCCTATGTCTAATTCACAGTCTAGGACTAACAACCCAACCCCTTGGGTTATTTCGGATGCCAATTCGACTGGGTCGAAATGTTGTTGCTAGATTTCCATCAATTTACTTCTAGTCAATGCTCCAGGTGAAATAAAACTCTCAGTAGCTTTGAAATAAATTAATATAGATAAACTCATACCATTTATCATACTTGTAGTTTCCAACACTACGGCTTAATGTTCTGCTTGTCGATTGTTCACATCTGCATGAATTCGATGAGCTTGTCCCATGTTGCCCACTATAGCCTATCCCCATGTTGAAACATGATCAAACTCCATCAAGATCTCAATTTCCAGCCTCTATGCCTTATGGGGTTTGGACCATGGTCATTAATGTGTCAATGTCCCATATCAACCACTAAACTAAAAACCCAGTTGAGTTCATAGTTACCAAGTTCATACAATTCACTGGATTTTGTTCTCACTTGGAAATGAGTTTGATTTGGGAATGTGAAGTTGTCAAGACATTTACATGTGAACTTGTTTATGAGAGATGCAAGGCTGAATCGAGATGCAAAATTTCTACGTAGTAGATGGTTTCATTTCTTCATCTTACCATTCTACCAACACTCCCCATCAATGCACTTCTATTAATGAAGGGCACTCAATCCCCTATTTTGACAGTCAATTTTTAAATCACGCATTTTAATATTATTTGAACCATGAGCATTGTTGGTGGAACCATGAGCTCATGGTTCACTGTTCCATCAAAATTGTCCATGATTCCATTTACATTATTTATGGTTCCACCTCTAAAAACATCATTTATCATGAATTTTGTTCAAAATCCCTTGTGTTCCACCACCTTGCGACCATTACTCATGGTTCCACCTCTAATACTCATGGTTCCATAAATAAAGCCCATGGTTCCACCAACAATGCTCATGGTTCCATAAACATATATAATGGTTCCGCTAATAGTGCTCAATGTTCCACAAAAAATGCTTAGGATTCCATAAATATGCATGGTTCCATCGTAAACATTTAGCATTTTAGCGGTGGAACCATGGACCATTAGAGGAAATTTCCACTCAATGTGCCTTTTAACTCTAATTCAAATTCCATGTTATCATGTGTTAGCCAATGAAATTGCTTTAAATTTGAAATACCGTATAGGTCTTAAACACTTTTTTAACATAAATTTGGGGATAGGTATCATAAAAAAAACTACTTTTGTGTTTGTATTTTTGACATATCTCCCCATGTTTTTACTCAAATTTCGATCGAGAGAGCTTGTTGGATGTGGAATTAAATCTCCCATCCAACGAGTACCCACTCAGCATAATTTTGACAAACCCTGCACCCTTCCTTCTCCTCAGGTACACTCTCCTTAAATCCCTACATCCGGCAACAATTAACAGATAAGCTCGTCGGTGACTATGATCAATGTCAGACTCCTCAAAGACCTCTAATACACTCGCAATTTTCCTAAGGTTGAGATTGATGACTTGAAGTGAAGGGCAGGTCTCTATTATTAATTCTAAATGAGAATCTGCAAATCTTCTTCCTGCTTCCAAAGGGAACAAATCGGGATACCTTAGAAGAAATGAATCCAAAAGTTGGGGATCTAGAACTTTCAAGACGATACGAGTGGAGCCTTCCACTCTTTGCCATTGACTACAAACCCGCGAATAAGCCTTTCTATCTTCCTTGTCTGTTACCCTCTTCAATATAAGGCCAACCTCGTCATCACTAATTTTGTCCATGAATAGGAGAAAAGAATGATCTTATCTCAACCCAAAACATGCCACGGTAATGCCAGCAAAAAACCTGCACACCTGTTGTAACAATTTTCGTTCCCTTGACAATAATGAAGATGCTCTGCGAATAGTTGTCCCGATCACAAGGGTACTGTACCAGACACAAAGAGGGATTGTTTTGATTAGGTGGTCAAGATATCAAATCTTACATAGAACATATATAAACCATTTCTGAAATGGAAAATTACATGCCGTTATCACACTCCTCGACCAGAATTTAAATTTTTTTTGAAGGATACCAAACCCTAATACATTCGAGACCTAATTGCTCAGCACCATTTGATACCCTAATACTAGGTACCTAATGTACAAGCATAAGATAAATAGCATTGGAAATGAGAGACTTCCTAAAATTGCTTTAAAATCAAGTAAAAAACAACTACGCCTCAAGCGGTGTTGGTGTAAAAATACCATGGCTTGGTTAAACCATTAGGGCATTAATGAAAATGACATATTGCAGAACATTGACAATGTCAAAAATATTATTACTTCTAAGTTTAAAGAGAATTTCTGATGTGAGGAAATTTAGCGGTTAATAGAAAATTAAGATTCTATAAGGAGGTCATTAATCCTAAGAAGATCAGAAGTATATCTCGGTAGTAACTAGTTCACGAAAGAAAATTAATATAGCCAAGCTTAGAGCGAACTCTCATGAATTCCATAGAGAAACAGGGCGTTGGTATATTCCTAAAACTCCATGGGCGAAAAGGGTTTGCTATTTGTGTAAGTCTATGAGTGTTGAGGATGAAAATCACTTTCTCTTAGAGTGCCTTGCTTACAGCCACATTAGATATGATTTTCATAGTATTTGTTACAGTACAAACCTTTATAACGTCCTAGATTTCAAAAACTATAGTGAGTTTGGAAAGATTCTTGGCAAGCTTTTTGAGCACAATCGTTAGTTCAACTATCAATAAGTATACCTTTACAACAATCGTTAATGAAATACAAAACGGGTGCCAAGTTTATTGTGTAAAATGTCTCTAAAGTCCTCCTGATCCCACCACTGTCGTCCATGCGTAGCAAACAACAAGATCCTAATCTTCTTGCGTATAATACCTAGTAGATGGGTTTTGCAAGACAAAGAAATCCAGTTGGGGCAGAGTTCCAATCTGGGCAAAGTTCCATCCAGGGCAGATTTCCAGCCGAGATAGAGTTCCAGGCGGGGCGGAGTTCCAATTTGGGCAGGGCTCTGTCCGAGGTCAAAGTTACAACTGGGCAGAGTTCCAACTGGGCAGAGTTCCAGCCAGGGCAGAGTTCCAACAAGGCAGGGTGCCAACAAGGACAGGGTTCCAACAAGCAGGGCAGAGTTCCACCCCAGGAAAAGTTCTTTGGCATTGAATGTCATATAATGTCACGTGAACCCTGCCCTTGTTGGAACTATGCCCTGGCTGGAACTTTGCCTCGGTTGGAACTCTGGCCCAGCTGGAATTTTTCCCCAATCGGAACTCTGCCCCGAGTGGAAATTTACCCCGGCTAGAACTTTGCCCTGCTGGAACTCTGCTCTGACTGGAACTCTGCCCTCGGCAAGAACTCTACCCTGACTGGAACTATGCCTTGGCTGAAAATTTTCCTTGGCTGGAACTGTGCCAAGGTTGGAACTTTTCCCATTCAACATTACCAACATAGAATTGTGAAGATTTGAAATATTTAAATATCTGCTAGCTCAATAACTCTCGTACATTTGACAATGCATGAACTTTATTGGAAGGAACAAGAACCTCACAGAAACCATGCCCTTGTTAGAACCCTTCCCTTGTCAAACTCTGCGCCAGCTAGAACTTTTCCCTTACTGGAACTCTTCCCCAGCTGGAACTATGCCCTGCTGGAACTATGCCCCGGCTGGAACTTTGCCCTACTGGAACTCTGCTCTGACTAGAACTCTACCCCGACTGGAACCTTTCCCGTGGATGGAACTCTGCCTCCTTGAGAATCCAAATATCTAAATATCTGCTAGCTGAATACGTTCGACAATGCATGAACTTTCGGAAATGCACATATATAAAAGGCAAAATGCGCATTTACGGAAGCCTACTTCCATATATGCACATTTTTCCTTCCATATATGCGCATTTACGAAAGGCAAAATGCGCATATAATTTCTGCCTTCCATAAATGTGCATATACAGAAGGCAAACTACGCATTTACAGATGAAAAAATGCGCATATACGGAAGCTCGCTTCCGTATATGCGCATTTCCGCCTTCTGTATATAAGGGCCTAATTTTCTTTTTATTTCAATAAATTATTTCATCATTACCCATTGGTTAGAAATTAATTGTAGAACCATAATAAAAATTTAATCAGATTTTTTTTTTGAGTTTTAATTTGTATTTTCTTATATGTTATATACATCTTTTTCTTTAAATTTGTAAAGTAGAGATGTGTGATTTTTAAATCAAAATATTAAGTACTTACTATTTAGCTTTTGGTTTGAGTCCAATGTAAAATAATGGACATTTTTTTTTATTTAGGTTTTTAAAATGATATATAAAACTTTATATATATTACGTTGACAATGATAATATTTATTATCTTTATTAAATTCCAATAAAGTTTAGAGAACAATTTTTTTTTATGAAAAATCAATTTGGGACTTAACCCATAACTTCTTGCTTGTGAATCATAATACTTAACTAACCAACATAATCTACTTATCTTATAGGATGAATATGAACTTAACAATATCATTATTGCATTTTTGGTAAAAGCTGAGGTGATTGATAATGATGTTATGAAACTTGGTAATGTTAATATTGTCTTATTAAGGATTAAGGGTAAACCATTATGGCGTTCACTCTTAACCTCTACTCTATTACAAGTTTTGAATATTTTTTCATCCTAATATATTTTGGAATACTCCAACCACCAAATTGGTTATGGAGGTTATTAGCATCGAGCCAATAATATTTATTTTGTACTTTAAACTTATAATGTTGGAAAATTAGTTTTGATAAGGAAATTAATATTCATAAACCTTTACAATATGTCAACTTTATTTCATACAATCTCATTCTAGGTTCATTTATTTAATTTAAGAATTTAAGATTTAATATTGACTACTTTCATACAATCTCATTCTAGGTTCATGAGGATCTCTTGACCAACATATTTTAAGCCTACTCTTCATACAATAAAAAATAACATTGGAGCCTATATTTTCTTAATGAGCAATTTATATTTATAATATAAATATCTAATCGTGAATTTAGACTCCATGAAAGTATATTGAGTTTTATTTAATAGAATGGGGTAATGAGAATTGCATTTTACTTTAAAATTAAGGGTTATGAAGTGAATTGTAACAATTGAAGCCTTTATTTGCTTAAATTGAGCAATTTATGTTTATAATCTAAATATCTAATCATGAATTTATACTCCATGAAAGTACATTTAGCTTTATTCAATAGAATGGGGGCAATGAGAATTGCATTTTACTTTAAATTTATAGGTTATGAAGTGAATTGTAATTGCCAAATACTTCTCCAAATCAACTTTTCCTTTCATTGTTATTTTACTATGGATTGAACATCGATGTATTATGATGAAATAAATAAATTGACTCTACAATATCTAATACATGGAGCCAGAGAAACTATATAAATGGTGCATAAGAGAGAGCGAAGAAAAACTTGAGGAGGCGTGAGACTCATGTATGACTCATGTGGTTCCGAGGCATAATACAATATATGGAGCAAAAGAAAGTGTTGAAATGACACGGGGAGAATATGGTTCAAGAGAGAGAAAATAAACCTCATGGAGTATCTCTTCTTCATTATTAGTGGCAATTCACCGTACCCACACATAAACTCTCTCACTTTCTATCAAATTCAATCACAAATATTTCACCCACCCTTGTCACCCACTTTCCCACATTTCTTCATGTTGTTAATGCATGTATTAACTATCTTTAATTCTTCAAATTTAAAATCCCTGGACACACACTTTGTACTAACTAAATTTATCTTTTTTAATGAAATGCAAATCTAAAGACTTAAATAAGTATTAATAAAAAATTCTAAAATAAATAATTGGTACAATGACTATAAGTCAAATTATTAATATTGGTTATCATTTATATTTAATATTTTTTATTAAATGCATTTTTATTATATTATTATTAAATATTGATATTTTATTTTGTTTCTATTATATAAAATAACATAAAAATAATAATAATGACTATACATATATATAAACTAATATTTGTGCTAGGTACAATGTTCATATTCATGACACTTTTATCTAACTATTGAGACTATTGAATTTCTCTTTAAGTTCAAAGCACTTTTAGAGAGCATGGACATATGGGCATGGCATGGTTTATATTAAAAATTAAATAAATAAAAAACAAGTGTTGTTCTCAATCTATAAATATCTTTGTATATATGATTAGTTTTTACAATGTTATGTATTCTTAATGTTGTTTTGTAATTTTTTCATTGGACTAACAATAATCTTATATTTTTTTCACCAAGAAATAAATTATAATTTATTATTCAAAAATTTGAATCAAAGTTACATGAAATGATCAAAACTTATGCTTTCTACACTTTCACATCATATTCCTCAATACATAAAAAATTAGCATAAAAACCAAAGTTGACTTTCCTCATATCTCATTTATAAAATAAGAGACTACATTGCTATACATACAAAAAAGAACTAGATACATGTAGCTTAGTCTTCCTAACTCATATACAAATAGATTTAATAGTTAAAAAGAAAGATTTTAAGGTCAAAGAATTTGTCTCACAACTTATAAAACCAAAGAAAACCTAAAAATTACAATCTAGGAAAATTGTATATAGCCTCTTTATGTTACTCTTTGCTTCATGTATACTTCAAAATATATGTGGCCTTCTTCATGATCAATAGACTTTTTGGAAAGACTATCTATTGAAGTATTGAATTGCATGTAGACATGCCTGAATGAGATAAAATAAAAGTTCTCTTTCAAACTGTCAATTATGGATTTCCATTGAGCCAATAGGGAGACGTGTAGCTTAGCCTTCCTATCAACCCAATCTACAATTACTCTAGAAGCACCAATCACATGCAAAGATAAGATATTTTTGTTAGAAGTAAAAAATAACAATTCCCAAAATGCCATAAATTCCACCATGGTGTTTGTGCCTTCCCTCCCCATAGCCTATCCAAAGAGGATAATTTTAAAATCTATTTACAATTATAACCATTCCAACTCCAGAATATGCTTCTTGTGAAGCCCCATCAAAGAGGCCAATAAGAAGTTCATAAAAAAGATTGATCTAGAAAGTTTCTTTAATTGGTTGGGAATGAAAGTATTTATACACCCCAACAATTTTTTAGACTACCAATGAAGCATTTACAAAGAGGCCAATAAGAAGTTCATAAAAAAGATTGAGCAAGAGAGCTCCTTTAATTGGTTGGGAATGGAACTCTTTATACACCCCAACAATTTTTTAGACTACCAATAAAGCATTTACCTTTACATTTTTTAAAAGGACATTGTTTGAGTGTCTCCAAATTTCTTATATAATGAAACTTTGGGAAAGTTTTTATGATATTCATATTTAATGCATCTAAACAAAAAAACAAATATTGTACATATTTCTAAGTTTTTATATTACTATCTCTCTTGTTCAAAAGACCTAGTAGTTTGATTTATATTAGGATCTCTTGTTCAAGAAACTAAGTTCTTTAAATACAATTTATTTGTTTATTATTTAGTCAATAATATAATTTTATGAATAATTTATAATAAATTTTCAATTTTTTAATTATATTTTTTTTTATCATTTAGTTTCACCAAAATGTTTTTAGCCTCCTTGTTATGTAACATCTTAAACAATTGTGTGTATCTTTATTGGTTTATGATTATATATCTTTTATTTTCAAACATATATTTTTATGATTTCTAATTTATAATAATTTTTTATTAAATAAATGAAATAAGCTTTCACCATTAACCCTAATTTTAATTTTTTTTACTTAAATTATCTTTTTTTATTATTATTTCAAATTGTTAAAAACATTCATTTCTTTAAAAAAATCCTCATAAATCTAAAACCACTTAAAATAATTATATAATATATATATTACTAATTCGTCAAATATAATTACTAACAAAGTTCAACTATGCATTTATAAAATATTAATATTTTTTAACTTACTTAATCCTATTGGTATCGGACATTTGATGTATATTTTAAGAAAAAAAATGGTTTTTTAAAATTAATATTTTTTAACTTACGTAATCCTATTGGTATTGGACATTTGATGTGTATTTTAAGAAAAAAAATGGTTTTTTAATATTAATATTTTTTAACTTACATAATTCTATTGGTATTTGACATTTGATGTGTATTTTAAGGGAAAAATATGGTTTTTTACCACATTGTTTAGTAAAACTAATTGTAAAAATGTCAATGGCCTCAAGCATTAGAATGCCAAGCAAAGATATTACAAAATATCTATTGAAACAAGATATATAACCAAATTAGACAAATGTCTCCGTTTGAATTGCATTTCCTTTTTTTTTCAGTAGAAAAAACAGTTCTTTGGTATTCATTGAATCAAAGGAACCTTTTACATCTTCAGTTACATCTTCAGTTCTTTGTCCCCTTTCCCCTTTTCCTTCCCTCTTTCTCCCTCTCCTTCCCTTTTTCCGGCCCCCCTACTCTAGCTTCTCCCTCCCTTCCAGCCGTCACCCTCCCCATCATTCTGGCGGCCTCCAGCATTTATTTCCCTGTCTTGTCTTTTCCCTGGTGATGGCCGCGTGTTTAGTCCTTCTCCCCTCAGCGGTTGAGCATTTAACTCCCCTCCGGAGCCCATTTACGTCTCCCTTATCCTCGCACGATCGAGGCTCTTCCTTCTCTGCCTCCATGCCGAAATCCAGCTTTATTCCGCCTCTTGTTTACGCTGAGGGT
>LPNX010354355.1:13121-51230 GCA_001517045.1 Pseudotsuga menziesii
ACAAACATACTTCCAAAACAAAACAGAAAACCACAGAAATACAGGGGTACCCAAAGCACTTAGGAATCACTACAATAAATCCCTCTCATAGGAGAGCCGTATGAATCAGTCATCTATGTCCCTAGAGAAAATAACAGGAGCCCAGAAATCTGATCCAAGTAAAGGTGACTCTTGTATCCTGTAATAACTTGCTCAACAATACCTGATAGTAACTCAATTGAATTGCATTTCCTTGCACAAATGTTGCTATCATGTGACACGAAAGTCCCACGGAGACATGGATTTATGATACACAGACTACAACGATATTTCAATTTTGCTTCACTTCATTTCACTTGCTTCTTAACGACATTGGTAGCGTAGGCCGAAGCATTGTTGGTAATGGGTCCCGCAAGTGGTCGAAGAGATTTTTGAAGGGCCCTTTTGCCAGTCACCTTTGCCTGCACGAAGAAACCGAATGTGAAGAACATGGCCAGCCGCCCTTTCTTTATTTCCTTTACCTGTAGCTTTGCGAAGGCATTGTCTGAGATGGACTGTAGTCCTACCGAGGTGGAGGATAGTCTCCTTGACACCCTTTGGCGGATGCCCTGATACCCTGTTCACAATAGAAAACAACCAAATACAAACATGGCTAAATAATTCTCCAAATTAACTTTCCACTCATTGTTATTCTACTATGGACTGAACATCCATGTATTATGATGAAATAAATAGATCGTCTCTAAGATATCAAAAACATGGAGCCGAAGAAATTGTTAAAATGGTGCATAAGAGTACGATATCAAAAACATGGAGCTGAAGAAACTATTTAAATGGTGCATAAGAGAGACAGTAGAAGAATATGAGGAGGAAGAATCATGTGGTTCTTAGGCGAAATCAAATCAAATATATGGATCCCATCGAAGTGTTGAAATGATAGATGGAGATTATGGTGCAAGAGAGATTAAAGAAACCTCAAGGAGGCGAAATCATCTGGTTTTGATTGTTATTGTAGCTTATTATTTCAAAATATGGTTTCACCTTGCAATATGCGGAAATGTAAAATAACTGGAAATACCTACTCTGTTCTTTTGCACTTCATTGGGTTCATAATGGGGCATTGAGTGTCAAGATCTATCAGAAAATCCTCGTGTTGGTTGGAACTCGAAAGTTGGAACCCTAATTGGAAATACCTACTCTGTTCTTTTGCACTTCATCGGGTTCATAATGGGGCATTGAGTGTTAAGATCTATCAGAAAATCTTCGTGCTGGTTGGAACTCGAAATTTGGAACCCTAATTCTTTGTGTAGTGAACTATGGGTAACCTGTACTGCAAAACACATATCAAAATCAGTCAAAATTGAATAGTTCGAATTTTATGAAGACAGTTCTAAGAAATACCATCAAACAATATGTACATCTGTTTTGGCGAATACCCACAGAAAGATTATTACCTCCTTCAAAGACTAAATTTTTGCATCCACCAGAGTAAATTTCCTGCTTGGAAGCGTGTTCTCTGCATTGGTTGAGTGAAGAGGGAGTGAATGAAAACGAGATGTAGGTTTAGCGAAGAGGGGTGGTGAAAAGGTCGTCCATGGACCACGGCAATTTCAAATTTTCAAAATTCAAATTTGAGTTAAAACATGAGCATGAGCGATGGCATGAGGAGGCATAACATGCATCATCAGCATGGTCATGGGGCAATGGCATTTACATGCATGATGAGCACGGCTCTCAGGTGGATCGTCGATGGCCGGAATGTTATTACTGTGCACAGAATGGTAGGTCTAACAGCCAAATGTAGAAAACGTGAGCTAACAAGGATTTAATAGCTTTGTTGTAATTATGTTACTATTTATCAGAAAATGTGCTCGTTACTCATCAATCAGGTTTTCATACATATATGACATGATAATATGTTTATAACTATTTCAAATCTGGATTGAAATCTAGTCAAAAATCCAACTGCCGACATACAATTCAACCTACCCACATCGGCAAGTATCGCTGCCATGCAGCACTTGTTAAGAAGAGGGATAATAAATGCATAAATAAAAATATTAGGTGGGAGACCTCTACAAGCCAATATGCTGTATTACATACGATTTTTTTATTAGGTGGGAGCCCTCTACAAGCCAATATGCTATATGTATTACATACTATATTTAGGTGTGAAGAAATATGGTAAGTAAATAAATAGAATATAACTCCATCGCACTCCAGTAGCTTTTGTTAGTTAATCTGAAACTAAGGATATATCAATAAATCTTAGATTGAAGAGCTCAAACTAGTATTGAGTTCATGATAGTGACTATTAAAAAATTGGCTCCCACATTATAACAATACATGTCTTTCAATCTTAACATGTGATCCATCTATTGAATTTTCTTTTAAATAAAAGAAATTATAACATTCAATAATTTATATCTCATACTACTTTATTGGAATATGTCCATATTATTAATAGAAATATTTAAATCAATATTTATGATCAGTCATTATCATCATGTATTCATTATACCAAAATCTTTCTCTCTCTTTTATATATATATAACACATTTATATTTAAATAAGTCTTAACATTGATTATAATAAAAATTGAAATATCAAGCTAGCCCTTTATTTAATTGGTAAAAATCAACTTATAAAATAGCTTGTAGAGCCATAAGGAAATAAACATGCTCTTTTGTTTTTAAGAAGTTTTAAAGATTGGACTTTCAAATGACATAATTTAGTTGTATATTCCATGCATTTTAAGATAATACCAACGACTAGGCTTTGTGATTGAGGGGGATGGAAACCTTAACTTTTGCACTGGTTTTTAATGGTGAGACAGACGTCGTGTTGTTGTTTCTTGGATATCTGTAACATGTGCTTTTGTACCCTCCTTTGTGTTTGCTTCTGTGTAACCTTAGAACTGGGTTTTCTACCCTTTACTTCTAAAAAATTTCAGGGTTTTTTTCTATCGTGGAGTTCGAATCCTAGAGTCCAGCTGAGATTTTAGCCCGACCTAGTACCAACCAGGTTAAACAAGTGGGAACTGTCTATTCTTGTCTCTTTTGGCACAAGTTTACATCTATTATCACGGGTTTTCTAAGGTTTCCTGATTGTTATTTTTTTATTCTGTTGTTTGGGGAAGTTGGGTCTCGGGGTGTTGATATGTTTGCTTTCTCAATGTCGAATTTTGAGCCTGTGATCAACTATCGGTCAGATGGTTAGATGTGGGGCTCCTCGAAATCCCCCTCACCTTCGAGATTGAAGGACGCTATTTATGGGATTGAACCCCCTTGTCGAACTAGTGCAGGAAAGCACCTCGACTTTTTGGATGCAGGTACTATGAGATTTGAAGAAGGTTTAGGACCTGATCCCAGCCATGAAACCTCAGGTTGGTGTTGTTGTCTCGACTACTCTTAAGTCGGATAAAGGTCGTCTTCGTTTCGAGAAATTTAAGAAGGGGAGGCCTCTATATGTTTTAGCTCGGGATGTTACCTGTGATATGGTCTCTCATCTCCCAAGAGGGCACTTGTCAGCAAGTTTGAGTTCATGCGCTTAACTTGGGAAGAAATTATTTGAGTAACCTACTTACCCAACCATTTGCACGGATCAGACGATCGGCAACGTCGGATGTGACTGCTCACGCGAGCCAGGTCGTCCGATCGATGCAAATAGTCGGGTAAATAGGTTACTCCAAAATTATTTCCTGGATTAGGGTTAAGTGGCAACCTTTTATATCTAACATCCCTAGATGATGACGTTGGTGAACGATTGGGTAGTTTTTCACTTCATGTCCGTGGAGGACCGCTAGGCCAGCTGGCATGGGTCCCTTCACGTCCAAGGAGTCATCCATGGACGGATTTTTTTTAACTTTTCGGCTGCATCTGGTTGCACTATAGCCCACTGCCAGTAATTTAATGTGGGTTGTACCAAGCAGCCGCTTGGTCATCCCCTCTGTCGTCACCCCATGTCCCGAGGGCTTGTCCCGAGCACCAGAGAGCGCCATTCTCGCAGCACACCAGACCGCACATTGTTTTGGATGAATTTCTTCTTCAACCATTTCTTCCTCGCTTCGTGCCGAGATCAATCGACTTACCGTTTCTTCTGCAAGTATAAGCTGTTGATGATGTTTGTAATCCGCGTTAATTCTATCATCTTCCTTTGAATTCTCGTAGATTCTTACCGACCAATTTGAACGACACATGGTGTCCTTCAATACAATTTATTGCATCTGATATATATATCTATATTAGAGTGTTGCAAAACCCTCAATTCAGGCGAGTTTTTCCAAAATTTTTAGATCTGAGGTTTATGTTTGTAGAGTTATTGGACAATTCTCAATTTGTTCATTTCTCCATTGATTATCTTTCTGATTTTTTCCCAAGTGTCCCAAGGACATTTCCCCCAATATCAGGGAAGGTTTTATATCTATGAAGATGTTTCACTCCTCCATTTGCTTCTACCATTATTGGGTATTTCATTAGGTGACCCGTCATTTCAGTCACCTCATTAGCACTTAATTGCTTCCAATAATTTTCAGAGAGAGCCCCAATTCTCCTTACACATTCTAAACTTTCTGGATGCTGAAAGCAATCCTCAATAACTGCGAGATGTTCTTCCCATAGAGCCATTCTATACCCATATACCTGAAATGGAAAATAAGAAACGCTGAGTAGAATCATTCATACTTATGCTTGAAATAAATTAATGTTTGAAATGGGGCCCAAAAAATCCATGTTCATTATAAGGGAGGTTATTCTTTTATGCAATTCATACATTGCACAAACAAAAAGTATAGAACAGTACACAAGAAATAAAGCAAAACAATGAAGCCTAAATAAAGAGTGCATTGTGATACTATAGGAGGAAGTTGGTGCATGGAAAATTCATTCTTGACTAAATATCAGAACAAAGACATGAACTGATTTGGATCTATAATCTTTAATATGAAATTTCAAGTAGATTGGATTTGCTCACCACTTACCCTATAACTATAGCATGCAACATCAATTTTAGTAACAAGGGGCATGACCTATAGAAGTGTGCTCCAATGTATGTTGGTTGGGATGCGGTCTAGCAGTAGGTTGGTGGAAGTCTACCCCAACTAGTCCAGGTTCAATTCCTAATGTATGCATACCCGGGAATCCCCAAAGTGACACATCTCAAGAATTTTGTACCCACTCTGGCCAAAATTTGGGTTGTTCTGGTTTAAGAAAAAAGAAGAAGGCATGCTTCAATGTATGTTCAGGTTGGGAGAGATGGGTATGCTTGGGAGAGCAATTGTTGCAGAGAAAACAAAAATAAACAACATCAAAGCATGATGTAAACAAGGTACAAAATCTTAAACCAATCACCTAGCCATGTGGATGGTCTAGCCATGTGGATGGTCTCTCTTTTTAGACCATGTATATTGTGGTTGATATGCACCCATAGCAATCTCAATATCTCTTGAACCATCCATTGAATGTTGGTTAATATTTGCTGACCCTAGAATGACATACTCATCATCTACAATCATACCCTTTGAATGGACATAAATCATGAAGCGACGATTTTTCAAAGCTCGAGCCTGTTACAAGAAGAATGTCGATAAAATTTAAATGTTTCAAGATTGAAATTCATAGCTAACATCCAAAAGAATAAGATGATATTAGTTTCAGTAATAGTCAAGATTTATTAACTCTAAACTGAAATTTTTGAAGGCAGAACAACACTTGAAAGCAACTAAACTAAATATTATTCTGTAGATTACATAAAAAAGAAATTTTCTACTTAAGGTATCTAATAGCAAAAATCATACTAGGCCAATTAATAATAGAGGACAACATAGATCATTTTATATAGAGGAGTTGACAAAAGAAGAAAAGTGAATAAAGTACATGAGGTGTATTTTTTGAACTGCACTTGCAGAAGGTGCTTCATTATTATCCCTTGCTTCATGATTCCCAAGACAAAAGAAGTTCAAATAATCATGAGGATGATATGTCTTTTCAAGACCAGCTTCTTCCAAATCCCTGAAAATAGTCTTATACATCATCGGCATAGTATGTCCCTACAATGTCAAATAAAAGCTTAAGATACAAAATCATCGAGGTCTTAAAGCAATAATATTGTCATCATAATCAATAGGTCCAATATAAATATATATTGATTGAGGATTCCAATGGGTTAGCTCAACCGGTTGTCTCCAATTTTGCTAGTTCTGTGCTAGCAAGTGCCCGATTTGTATCCCTCTGGGTTAGGCACTTTAGTGTTACACCGATGGGTTTACTAAAGATGTCATTCACGAATGTGGAGAAGTATCTCTTGGTTTTCCTTGGAAAAAATAATATTTGTTGAGGTATTGAGAGAATTAAAGAATCTCGATGTGGAGAAGGAATAAACTTAGCATCTTTTGTAACATCAAATCACACTATGACACATCCATCCTTCGATTAGAAAAACTGATTAATAGTATCAGAAATATTTCCCTACTAGAAAAATCTATCGTAGGTGACCAATCAGAGAATTTTGATCTTTGGAATACATAAAAATTACAATAAATACATATTCAAGGTCGTAATTTTTAGAAAGAACAAAAGAAATCTGGAAAGCCATAGAAGATTCAAGCATATTGAACTATATGGTAAAGTCAAATGGGACTTTTCTAAATGAAATTAGACAGCAAAGGTCTGGCTTTGCTAAACAAATATACTTTTTCTCTTTTTGTGAAATGCTTCTTAATTTTCTATTATTGTTAAAATATGTATAATAAACATTTTGCAAAAAACAAAACAGATGGCAATTGGACACCACCATAGGGCTATAAAGATACATAAACAACTTTCAATCTCAATCTCTCACAACTTTATGTTTGTGGATGGAAAGTTAAATTTCTACACAATCCTTTACACAATAGTTTATAAGGTTCCAACCCAATCCTTTACAACCCCCATGAGGTCTCAAGTCATTAGCCTCCTATGGCCCCTTGGAAAAGATATTACACCCTTCTAAAGGGCTTTGGAAAAGATGATACACCCATCTAAAGGGTCTTGAGAGAAATCTACCACCTCCTCCATCCTCGAATTCAAAATCCTAGCACAATTCCTCACTGGGGTTTTCAAGGGATGAACTCAATTCATTTGAATGTGGATGTTTTATTTTATATTTAGTCTTGGTATCCCTAAAATCACTGAATTTATTAGGCTTGAAGGCTTTATCATTTTGTCCATCACAACCTTCTGTAAGAATATTCTCATGTGATCATTTTCATTTTACCCCAATTTCATTCGATTGCAAGGAAGTTATTTTCAGCTTTATATGCTTATCAGTGTTGGGCACAAAAGCATGAGATGTATCTTGGAAATAGTAGTCCTACAAAGCTGCTAAGTCATCTCCTGCAAGCTGCAGCCTCGTGGCAAAGCTTGGAATTTTCTTTAAAGTCCTGTGAATTTGTATATGGAGTTTCTATTGTAATTGTTTCAACCAGATTTTGAGTTAATGCAGATTCTAGAATGTCATGGGTCTTCTTCTACTATTTTATGTTAATTTGCTAAAATCACTACAACAAATCCTGGAATTAGCGTCCCATTAAGCGTCCCTTTTTAGTGTAATTTTTTTTTACATTGAGTGGTCAAACTAGACGCTAAATGGGACGCATCATGGACAAAACTTAAAGCGTCTCAAAAAACGTCTTTTTTTGCTTCCTAAATAGCATCCTTTATGATGTCCAAGATAGCGTCTCTTTTTTTGCTTCCAGAATAGCGTCCAACTTTGCTTCCTAAACAACGTTGTTGGGCTACAGGGCAGACCCGGGTTCTATACTCTTGTCTTCGCACCAACAAAAGACCCACAGTGTTGGCCCTTTCAGCAACAACCTGCGAACAGGTTGCAGTCTCACCCGAAACAGCTATGGGGTGCCGCAGAATCAGGTTTCTGCAAGCAAAAGAGGGATATTACTGTACCTTTAACCTTTAACAAATAATAATCATATAACACAGAGCTTCGACATTCACTATATATCTTCGCGATTAGATAAACAAACAGTGACTTGCTTAACACTTTACTGGGAATTCATAGCGAAGTTAGTATTTTAGCAGTGATCTTACTTATCAGTTATATACTTATCAATGCATAAAAGAACATAACAAAAACAACACAAATAACCACAACACAAGATATAACGTGGTTCACCCCCAATTTAGGGGCTACGTCCACAGAACTATGTTTTATTCAACTCTTTACAAAAACCATAGTTCTGATCTGCGCACTCAGCTGTAGATCCCTTCAAGTCCTCAAAGCTGCGCACTTAGCTGCAGATCTCTGCACACACAGCTGCAGATCTTCTTAATCACCCCAAAAACCCTCTGCGCACACAGCTGCAGAGGTCATCCACGCACACAGTTGGGACTTAACCTTTCTTACAAAACTAGCCTTAGCTTCGCATCAATTCATCTTACATCCAAAGCCTAAACTGACTCCTTTACAAGAGTGCTTATTTACACAGTGCACTTATTACAAAACCATGGGCACCCCGAACCCTAAACCCTGGACTTAAACCATGGGTTGATTACAAAAAGAGGGCTTTGACTTAACCCCAACACCCCTAAGACTATTTTGAGTCGTCACTCCGCTTACAAGCTTCCACAAAAACCACGGAGTTACCAAAGTTAAGGACCGTTAAGGTCAGAGCCCCAACAGGTCCCTAAGACTCACTAGTGGCCCGCCCCGGGACACTCTGTTGCTTGTCTGGTGGGAGAATCTTGCTGGTGAAGGTAGTGAACTGCTTGCTGAAGCTGCGCATGATGTCATCGACTGCTTGTTCCTTCTCTGCATAATACTTATGCTGGTTAGGGCCTTCTAGATCTATCAGCGACCCCATCCTTCGAACTGCCTGCCTGTCATGTCCTATCGAACATTTGACCATCCACAACTTGGGGTTCTTACAGATGATACCCCCAGAATTGCGTGTCAATGTGCTTTTGCATGAGGCAAACAACCACCTCCGTTCTGCCAAACTAGGAGGATACATCTCAGGATCCTCCAGAGTCTTCCGTGAGGCCTTGTGCCTTCTTTCACTCCGCCTAGAGCGAACTTCTGCCTTTCTTTGTCCTACTTAAAGCGAACTTCTGCCTTTCTTCGTTCCTGGTCGAACATGTCTGCATAGGTGGATTGCTTATAAGGTTCTGCAGACCTTTCTCCTTGAACTCTCGTAACAACTCCTAAACTTCACGATCATTCGACATGGTCTTAACTGAAGAAACCGTGGAATGCGAAATGTGAAGAGCTGGGGGTCTTCTTAAGGAATCCTGCGATCAGATCTGTCATAATTGTGCATCATAGATAGCGAATCTGACCGAAAGGTGGTAGATCCCGTCCACCCGCCGCTAGATTTCCTAAAATCTCATCATTACAAATAATCAATATAGTGCACGTGCCAGCACCACCAATTCTAATCTTCCCCAACGGTCTTATTTTAACCTGTGACACAACTTCAGCTGCGCCATACTAAGGTCCCTTGACATAACCACTAACTTCAGCTTCGCCTCAATGAGTACCTTTGACACAATATTGGCCTTCAACCCCTCCTGTCCCAAGCGGCAACCAAACTTCAACCTTCAAACTTTGACAGTCTTCAACACTTCATAGTTTTGAGAACAGCTTCATTATAGTCTAGTACCCAATTCCAACTGTTCTTGGTACTTAGACTCTCCTTCCTGTTGTTACTTCTGATTAGGAGGTCCCGGCTTGTCCCTGTACTTCTTTAATCTGCTTCCATTCACCAGGGAAGGTAAAATTTCTCCATTTAATTTGGCTAGCTGAACTGCGCCTCCATCAGTAACTCTCTGCACTATGTATGGTCCTTCCAATGTGTCTTGAACTTACCCGGGAATTTCATGAATTTACTGTCATATAAGAGCACAAGATCACCATTTTGGAATTGCTTCTTCTTGATGTGCCTGTCATGCCATGATTTTTCTCTGGTTTTATGTACTTGCTGCTGGACCCTGCAATGAATCTGTCTTCTTCAAGCTCTAGTATCTTTGTCAGCCTTTCTTTCATCATAGCTGGGTCATCCATCTCTGTGAAAGCAGATATTCTTAGGCTAGGAACAATGTACTCCATGGGCATGACTGCTTCTTGTCCATAGACCAACCTAAAAGGTGTATGGCCCGTCAACTTCTTGCAGGTGGTTCTATAAGCCCATAGTACTGCTGGAACTCTAAGATCCCAATCATTTCTGTTAACATTGCAAACCTTCGTCAAAGCATGTTCAAGGATCTTGTTAAATGCTTCGACAGTTCCATTTGCTTGAGGATGATAGGCAGTACTCTTCTGATGATATACTTGAAATTCTTCAGTCAATACTTCAATAGTATTATTTAGGAAATGTGATCCTTGATCACTCATAAGAATTCTAGGACACCCAAATCTTGACAAGATGTTATCGAAGATCAACTTCGCAGCTGTAGTGGCGCTTCAGTTCTTGACTAGTTGAGCTTTGGCCCAACGAGTAAGGTAGTCAGTTGCTGTAATAATGTATCTTGCTCCAGATTTCTTCGCAGGGGGATTGATTGGTCCAACAAAATCAATAGCCCACTTGTCAAAGGCTTGTAAAGTTACCTGCGGAACTAGAGGCATCTCATCCCTCCTGGATGGTTTGTCTGTCCTCTGACAGATGTTGCAGCTGTGGCAATACTCTCTTGCATCCTTATGAATTGTGGGCCACCACAATCTAGCTGTCAGAATCTTCTGTGCTATAGCTTTTCCTGCGTAATGACCTCCTGCTGCTCCACAATGTGCCTCAGCCAAAATTAAAGGCTTCTCATGCTCCAGGACACATTTGCGCAGTGAACAATATCCTGAAAGTAGTCATCAACCATCTGGATGGCAAACAACTAGGCATCAGGAAGACCTTCATCCAAACTAGAGGGCTCTTCTCCTGACTCAAGCCTCGACAAGTGGTCAGGCCCTAGGTTAAGTCTTCCAAGATTAAGTATGATCTCAAAGTCATATTCCTGAAACAAAATCAACCATCTGCATATCCTTCCACCTAGCACAGGCTTGTTAACCAAATACTTCAAAGCAGAATGGTCAGTGAACATCTTAAAATGAGAACCTAACAGATAATGTCGAAACTTCTGCAAGGCATAAACCATAGCTAGACCTTCTCGTTCTGTTGTAGTATAATTCTTTTCTGCTGTGGACAATTTTCTACTTGCAAAAGCAATAGGATGATCAATATTACCTTCACCTAACTGAGCCAATACTATACCCAGAGCAATGGAGGATGAATCAACATGCACATGAAACTCTTTATTCCAGTCAGGAAATACTAAGATAGGGGCAGTTACCATCTTTTCCTTCAAAATATCCAATCTTTCTTGACACTCAGGTGTCCATTCAAACTTAATATCTTTCTTCAACTGTTTTTCCATAGGGGCGGTGATCTGAGAATATCCTTTAATGAATTTCCTGTAGTATCTAGTATGACCAAGTGTAGTGCGAAGTTGCTTAACAAACTTCGGAGGTGGCAAGTTCACAATAATGGCTATCTTCACAGGATCCATCATCAGTCCTTGCTTACATACAATGTGCCCTAGCAGAATGCCAAAAGGTGTGCAAAAGATACACTTTTTCAAGTTCAAGGAAATCTGATGCTGTCTACACTTGTCTAGCATAAGTCTTAAACTAGCTATATGGTCTTTTAATAACCCAAAGATCATTAAAATAAAATTCTAAGAATTTATGTATAAATTCCTTAAATGCAGAGATGACTACCCTAGAAAACATAGCAGGTGCATTCTTCAATCCAAAGGGCATAACTGTATACTGAAAGGATCCCATTTTTGTAGCGAAGGTTGTCTTATGTCGATCTTCTGGAGCAATTTGGATCTGATGGTAACCTAAAAATCCATCAGTAAAAGAGTACACTTCCTGACCTCTGACATTGTCTATAACTTCATATGTAAATGGAGTAGGGAAAGGATCATGTAAACAGGCATCATTCAGCTTCCTTAGATCAACACAGATTCTGATTTCTCCCTTAGTCTTCTTTTCTTGCACCACCATAGGACTGACTCATTCGGATTCTTCAACAGGCTCAATGATTCCTACGGCAAGCATCTTATCTAGCTCCATTCTAACTTTTTCTTTATACTTAGGGTTCAGCCTATAAGGGCGCTGTTTCACAGGCTTCGCATCAGGTTTCAAGGGGATCTTTATCACTCCTATATCACCAAGAATACCTTTCACCTCTGAGAACTTCGTCGAAAATAGGTCCTGATACTCATGGAGAAGTTGGGTCACTTTGCTCACCATTTCTTCATCCCAATAATCTCCAATGGTAGCATACTTAGGGTTTTCTTCTGATCCAATGTTTATGGTCCACGTCTTCAGGGGCTGAGTTACTTCAGGTGCTTCAATTGCTGGTCCATGTACTTCGCAGTGTCCTTCTGACTCAAGAATGTTGATGTTGCGTGGATCGTCATCCTCGTCAATTGCGAGGTTATAACATTCTACTGCATTAACTTCTTGTTCTTTCCAGTCAGGTTGGTATTCTCCTATTTCTTGATCATCAAATACCTTAGTATGGATCATCCTAATAGCTGCGTCTAAAGCAGGACAAACTTCATTAATAGAAAATGTCAGCACAAAATTATCAACAAGACTATCCCAACTTACAGTACCATGGCGAAGCTCGGCCTCTGCATACCAGTTCTTTGCTATAGGTTCCAGGGTATGCACAAACCTATGTACCCACTCTTCATGAGGTACACACTTCCAGGCTCCGTAGCATTGCTCCAAATGTTCCTGAGGACTAGTCTTACCATTAAACCTGCGTCGTACCTCCTGAGGTTGATCCATGAATCTCAGGCAAAGGGACTTCTGGCACGCTTCCCAACTATGAATGTACTTTTTATGACCATTCCACGATCTGGCTGCTGTGGCTCTGAATGCTGAATCTAGGGTCTTCATTTTCTGCGAATCTGGTACCTGCTCTGAGAATTGTATAATAAAATCTATTGGGTCTGTCAAGCCATCAAAGGTAGGCAAGTCTCTAGTCTGTGAACCAAGCCATCTGAGAGACTTGGTGATTCTGGCACATCAATTTCCATGTAGCTCATAGAGTCTATTCTGCCAATTCTCTAGACCGTCATCTGAATCAGTCATGCAGGAGCTGTCACACTGCCAATCCATGATACCTTCGACAGTAGGATCAACATAATCTTCTTCCTTAGCTGTGATGTTGTAGATATGATCCAAAACATCCTGATCTTCATCCCTGAGTGGTTTTGTATACCTTTCTCCTTGAGAAGGGTCCAATGGTATTATGAATCTCAAACATTTCCCTTCGAAAGTCATCTGTCTCTTCTTAAGGTTAATGACTGCAGCATTTTCCATTGCCCATTCAATTCCTAACAATGCTGGATAGGGATTGTTGTCATCAATTATCTCAATAACTTCAAAGTCTACTAAGGTACTGACTCCATCAATATCTACTGAGACACTAGGAAATCTCCCTAGGGGTACAATCTTCTGCTGATTGGCTAATCTCAACTGTATAGGGGACCAATCAAGGGTAGGTTTTCCCATTTGTTTCCCATGTCTGCTTAGTTAAGACATTTACTTCTGATCCTAGGTCCAAGATGACATCAGTCATGTCATACTCTCCTATCTGAGCATTCAATCTCATTTCCCTGCCAGTTCTTCTGACTCTCTTAACAGTTTTCTCCTTACCAGAATTTCGATGAGGTTCAAAAGAAGCAATAACTCTCTGCAACTCATTTAAAGCATTCTGATTTCATAAGAGCTTCATACAACTCTGTAAAAAGGAGGACAGTGTACTTACTTTATCCGTTGAAGCTTCTTGCGGCTGCGACTCCTGCTGATATTGTTGCGCAGGTGCTACTGATGTGCGTGGGTCAGCAAAGTCTCTCTTTGCTTCCATAAATGTCTCTTTTTCTCTTTCGACATCAAATGCTGGGACTTTCTCTGGGGCCTTACGAACCCAAGCCTCGTCAGGCTGCTTCTCTCGATGCTGTATTTGCGTCGTAGCTCCACTCCTTGTAACAACATTAATGGCTGGGACAGGTCTTTGCTCTACGGCAATCATCTGAATATTCTGAGTAGGAGCACTATTTCATTCTTGAATCTTGGCTATCATCTGTGGGCATTGTTCAATGACATGATCTACTGCTCTGCAATACTGACATGTCGTAGTTGGATTCTGACAATCTCTAGCCAGATGTCCTGCCTGGTTACAGTTATAACACACCACCTGACCTCGTCCTCTGCTCGCCAGACCACCACGACCACGAACTCCAAACGTTCCTCAACCTGGTGCAACGCCACGGTAACCATATCCATCATTGCCTTGTGCATCATTTTGTACCTGATAAGTGTCATAGGTGCACTCTCTCATGAGGTCAAAACTGCCACACTCATCTTCATTATGCCCCACTGACTTACAGAATTTGCAATAGGGGTTCTTGGGGACTTGCACATACCTCTATAGCAGATAGCAATCTTCAGGTCGATGTTGTCCAGCTGTCCTACAGATCTCACAATATAGAACACTAGGGTTGAATGGGTTTGGCGCACCCGAATTTAGGTAATTTCTTACCGCAGGACACTGTTCCTTGTCGTGACCCTCTGTCCGACATCATGTACACCAAACCTCCTCATCATCATCATCCTCATCCTCCTCCTCCTCATCATCACCATCATGAACATCATCATCACCATCGTCGTCATCATCATCATCAACATCATCGTCATCACCATTGTCATCATCATCATCGTCATCATCATCATCCTCCTCCTCCTCATTATCACCTTTCTCATCATCAACATCATCATCACCATCATCAACATTGCCATGATCATCATGTTCATCTTCATCTTCATCATCATCATCGTCATCGCCATCATCATCATCATCATCATCATCAACATCAACATCATGAACATCATCATCATCAACATTATCACCATCGTCAACATCGTCGTCGTCGTCGTCATCATCATCACCATTGCCATCATCATCCTCCTCCTCCTCCTCCTCATCATCATCATCACCATCGTCGTCGTCTCATCATCATCATCAACATGATCATCATCTTCATCTTCATCATCATCATCATCATCACCATGATCATTGATCATCGATCATCATCATCAACATCGCCATGATCATCATCATCATCACCATGATCATTGATCATCGATCATCATCATCAACATCGCCATGATCATCATCATCATCTTCATCATGTTCATCATCATCATCATCATCATCATCTTCATCTTCATCATCATCATCATCACCACCTTCATCATCATCATCATCATCATCTTCTTCTTCTTCATCATCATCATCTTCATCAATGTCATCATCACCATTGTTGTCATCATCGTCATCATCATCATCATCAACAACATCTTCATCATCTTCATCATCATCATCATCATCATCATCACCATGATCATTGATCATCGATCATCATCATCAACATCGCCATGATCATCATCATCATCATCTTCATCATCTTCATTTTCATCATCATCATCATCATCTTCATCTTCATCTTCATCATCATCATCATCATCATCATCATCAACATCATCATCATGAAAATCATCATCATCATCGTCGTCGTCATCATCATCACCATTGCCATCATCATTGTCATCATCACCATCGTCATCAACATCATCCACATCAACATCATCAACATCATCATCACCATCGTCATCATCGTCATCATCATCAACATCAACATTATCAACATCATCATCACCATCATCAACATCAACATCATCATCACCATTGTCATCATCATCTTCAACATCAACATTATTAACATCATCATCACCATCGTCATCATAATCATCTTCATCTTCATCTTTATCATCATCATCATCAACATCATCATCAGTTTCACTAGAGGGACCTTCAATTTCCACAAGCCATGCATAGGCTTTAGAGAAATAATTAAATTTATCTTATTTATTTAAATCCTTATTCCTCCTAACAATAATTTTAGGTTCCATTAGATGGGTCAAATAATATACCATTTTAGGGGCCATCAAGTGTTATGAGGGAAAAAAGGTAAACCAATAATATTAATGATAATAAATAAACAAATAATAATAATAATAATAGTAGTAAGAACAAGTAATTCACCAAATAATATATAAGTAACATTAAAAAAATAGCTTAAGGATGACGTTTCTTTAAGGGGGAATGTATGTAATGAACCACATTAAGAAGAATAAATACATAAACTAAAGTAATAAGAATGACGAGAATGGAATAATAATCATAATAAAACTTAATAATAAATAAATTAAGAAATATTTAAGAAATTAAGAAAGCCTTAGCCGTGTACCCACCCCATTAATTGTGCTTAAACATATCGTGTACGCGTTTTGGCTATACAAATCGCGTACGCGTTTTGACTCTATATAACGCATGCGCGTTTTGGGACTATAAAAACAATGAATTCTTTTTGTCTGAGAGCAACTTCACTCTGTTTTTATGAAAATCCGATTACAACGCATTTTTTTTCAAGAGCATGAGCCTGCCTGTGGAAATACTCACAATTTACACATTCTCCATCATTCTTTTTGTTATGCAGGTGCAACATTGAGAACATCTTTCATGGTTGAGGAGCACACAGGATAAGATATCAAGTTTCAATGTCATTTCATGGTGATGGTGGATATAACTTTCATTTGCTTATTATTTAAGAGAACCAAAGGTAAATTTTCTCATTCATTATTGTTTTGATGGGAAACATAAACAATTGAGAAGGAAGATTGAAGCACCTTGAAGGATCAATAGTTATAAAGCAAGTTAAAGGTTTGAAAGCTTGTTGAGGAGCAACAAAAACAAACTATATTGACATTGATCATTGTGGTGATGGGGAATGTACGTAACCGAGGAGGAGAATTAGCAAGGAAGAAGAGACCTCAAGAAGTCATCGAAGAAGAGAAAGAAAAGAAAAGAATAGACATGATGAATCAGAGACTTTCTTTGGAAACTAATCCAAATCCAACTATAGAGGTTATGACGGTTCATCCTATTAATCAAGCACAAGAAAAAATGAAGCATTCACTAGAGGGACCTTCAATTTCCACAATAGTTGTTGAACAAGCACCCCATGGAAGCATTCAAGAAGCAAAACGTAGGTGCTCATTAGGGGATGCTTCAAATCCCACATCAAGTCAAAGTGATAAGTTACCATCTCAAGACGAAGTTCATGAAGAGGTGTTGTACACGGAGCCTACTGTTGAAGAGGCGTTGGACATGAAGCCTATTGTTGAAGAAGAAAATATTAACCGAACCATTGATGAGGATGTTGGACTTCCACCATCCAACTACCAGGAAGAGAATGAAGGACAAGAAGTTGCTACTGAAATGCCAAAGCGTATTGTTGATGCACTAGATGATAGAAATCCAACCCCCTTACCTCCATTAGAAAGCACATGTTGAAGAACTCTGAAGCGTATACAAGCTTATGAAGGACTCCTCAATTCCATTGAAGGTACGCTATCTAAACGTAGTATTGCTTATCAAACTCAACAAATACTAAATAAATATTTTGTTTCTAAATGTGATGGAGATAAATGTAGATTATTTTTATCATTGTTAAAATCTAGGGGCATGAATATTGTTAGGAAATCCTTAGGGATAAAGATGATAAAGCCTTCTGGACCAAGTTCTCATATAGTTGAAAGCTTAGTAGATGCCTTTAGTAAAATTGGTAAAAACACACGGTCAAAGGACCGCAATGTGGCTCGTCATGTGTTGTCACAAGAAATTGTAAATAAGAACACCAGGGTCTTTCGTTTTCTCAAGCCTACATCTAAACTAGTTAATTTAAATGTAAAAACCCTCCGTAGGTATTCTATTAGAAGAGAACATCTTGACGCAATCGCCCAGACAAATTTTTCGGCCTTTATTGGTCGGTTGCCACGTCGTGACATGAAGCTAGTTGTTGCAGTAAAGGGACTCGTGTAGAGTTTTTGGCATGATCACACAAGGCCTTCTTCAAATCGGAAGGATGTACTAAAATTGAGAAGGGGTTCAAAGGACCGTGAACCACATATTAAGCATCTTTTTTATATAACACGGACAGAACTATACGAGAAATTTAGGAATGAACATAGACAATTGAATTTGGGGCGAAGATCTTTTGAGAAATGTAATCCCTGGTATGTTAGAATAAATACTCTTCGTAACACTTGTTGTAGATACCATGTAGAATATGAATATTATTATGAAACATTTCTGTACATTCGTCGTGTGTTGCATACTAACCATGTGCAGGATTGCTCCTTGACAATACCACCGACCTCATCAAGAGAATTCATTCATAGTATCATCTGCAATAGGCCTGAAGGGCAAACTTACTATGCAAAATCTTGTTTGGATGGAACTTGCTCCAACTATGCTGAAATGGCATTATTGAGCCAATGTATGCACAAGACTGGAGACAATGAATTTGGGAATATGGTTACAGACATGAAAAGTTTCAAATATATTAGCTATGAAATAGTCCCAGGGAAAGAAAGCAAAAAAATACAATTGGTGACATCTCAGGTACATGCATTTATCTATAAATTTATGTTTAAACAGTTGCATTTCATTCCTTACTTACAAAAAATCCTGATACTGAGATCATTTTGTGTCAACAGGTACAAGTTAGTGTCTTCGTCAAGGAATTTATTGAAAAGACATGTCAATATGTTCGACATGTCCACTTGGCACGATGGTAGGATGAGAAGTTTAGAATATGCAGAGATACATTTCCTCGTGGTACTATACTTTTAGTTGTTGATTTTGCCGAGATATACACTCTGCAACCTAAAAATGAGATCCAAAGTCCGTATTATCACTCTGAGCAGGTTTCCTTGATGGTGCATATCACATATATGCATGGCCCAAATAGCAGTGAAGAGTAAAGAGAAATTCTAAAGGAATATCACTTCTACATAAGTGATGATAGGTGTCATGACTTCCACTATGTACGTCATTGATTCATCATGTTCTATGATCATTTGAAGTGTAGGAACATACAGATGGATCGACACTAGATTTGTTCTAATGGATGTGCTGGTCAGTTCAAAAATGCATGCATATTTCAATGGTTGTGTTCATTGCATAAAAACTACAAAGTTCCACATATGTGGAACTATTTTGAGACTTGGCATGGTAAAGGAGAGCATGATGGAGCCGGAGCATGTGTCAAAACAGCCCTACGAAGAAAGGAATTGAAATTATCTACAATATCTACTATTCGAAATGCTCAATCTATAGTCAGGTGGTGCACGTCAGTAATGGGAGACGAATCAGCTATGCGAGTAGAATCCACAAGAAAGAGACATGTGGAGATATTTTTTTGGGAGGTGGTAGACATAGATCATTCACTTGCATGGGAATGCAAGACTGTTCCTGGCAGTCATGGTTTTCATTCGGTTCGAAGTTCTGATAACCCAGTATTTGAAATTTGGACCAAAAAACTCGCTTGTTTTTGCCCGCCTTGTTGTGATGGTGACTGGGATGTGTGTGAATCATTGGATTGGGTTGATGGATGGGATCACATATCACTTCCACTTGATCAACATGCAATTGTTGAGTTAACTCCGTTGGAAGAAGACCAATTGTCTATTTCTATAGATTTTGATCATGTATCAGACCTTGTACAACCTGGTATGATGCATTTCCTTAACATTTTTTTGTAAAATTTACGTAGTCTTGAAACTCACATTAATGGGCTTGTATCACACGGAAAATATTTGATCATATACCTACAATCATACTATGCAGGACACATTTACGCAGTGGTTGCCTCAAAGAATAGTGAATGGCGTGGTGATTACTGGTTGGCACGTTGTATAGAGGGAAAGCAAACCCTCATTATGTCCATGACTGATGATGAAAACAACCACTTCCCCATTGGGTCTATGGTTGTTAAGGGTGAATACCTTACACATGACAACAATGCAAGAAAGAAGGGTGGATATGTTTACAAGGATTACAAACCAAGTGCAAGTGTGTATCACTTTACCAACTTAATCATTGGTACAAACCTCCAGGTACAAACAATGCCTGGCCGAAATTCATCGAAGGTACGCTACTTCTTTCCAGATACAGAGCATAAGAGACTAATAGAGACCATCATTATAAGAGATGATCCGGAGGGATTGGTTGTATGATAATAGGTGGGATCTAGCATGATGAGGTATGTATCGTAATTTTAATTTCCCCATATATGTTTTTTTATGAATATGTCAATTTTGTGTTCTTAATATGAAAAATTTTCCAAAATGTTGTTTATAAATATGCCAAAAGTTCTCTTGTATGTCAAGTTAATGAACATGCCAGATTTTACATATGATCAATAAACCATTTATATCAATCATATGAACATTTCAATATCTCATTCACATGATATACATAACATTAGAATACATACATGTACCTCTGTAGGTCATACCTATCAAAGTTCTTTGTAGGCTCTCTTACAGGACTAAAACCCTAATTTTTTAAGTAAGTAATATTGTCAATGTTTTTAGCCGATATATACAACTAGGATGATGGAAACAAGATGCCGCAACGATAAACTTATGTTTTAAGGCTTGTATAATTTCCTTCTTGACAACTCACCTCTTATACCCGCATGTCCATTGCCAAAGGGGTAGTGCCCAGTAGTGTTGGAATTTCATCTCATTTTTTTTATTGAGAAGTTTAATTTCTACTTAAAATATAATAAAAATATTTATTTAACTTTGTTTTTAGTTGATTGTGTTTTTTTGAACATTGAAAGTGGAAGAAAATAACCTACTAATATTGACACAAACAACTCAAAAGTAACATGCTTCAACATTATGCATATGAAGTATTCAAAAGTAACATGCGCTAACATTATGCATGTGAAGTAGGTAAACATCATGCATGTGAAGATATTAAGTGATAAACTTAATAAACAAACAAAATTTGGAACCTCTCATGCTTTTGAAAGGTTAATGTTTCATGTAATTCATAATAGAAAATTTTGGGAGGCTGATATGTTGGGTCATTGGTGTACTTGAAATTGTGATATTTTAATTTTCAATTAAAAGATATGATTTTATTAAGGAGTTTAATTTCCAATTAAGAGATAACAATAAACTCATTTCCTCGTGTTTCTCATTGACCATGTATTATAAAAATCCTAAAACAAAACAACATACTAGCAATGACAGCTTGACAACTCAAAAGTAACATTAAGTCGTTGATGCACAGAAAGACACAAACGGTGGGGATGTGGTTGGCATTGCCATATTTCCCATGCCTAAACACGCTAGCATGAGTTGACAGAATTTAAAATTGTGGCTCTGTGGGGTTTTTTGCACATCGGGCCCAAGTCCACCAGGTGTCCCTGAACGGTATCTAGAGGTGACCTGCAACTCACCATAGATCGATGCTCGGGCCTCCGATCGATGAACCATTGATTCAGTTGGATTCGTGATGTGGGATTTTAGCTAGGGGGGGGCCTCTCCCTCCTGTCCATTGCCCGATGACCTCCAACTATGGTGGTTTTTAAAGCTAAAGTTTCGCTCAGTAAGGGACAATGCAGTCACGCCAATGAGGGCCAAATCTGGAAAGCCATGGATGGTGGGGATGCGGTTGGTGTTGCCATATTTCCCATGCCTAAACACGCTAACAAGAGTTGACAGAATTCAAAATTGCCGCTCCGTAAGGTTTTTTGCACACTGGGCCCAAGTCCACCAGGTGTCCCTGAACGATATCTGGAGGTGACCTGCAACTCGCCATAGATCGATGCTGGAGCCTCCGATCGATGAACCGTCGATTCCGTTGGATTCGTGACATGGGATTTTAACTAGGGGAGGGCCTCTCCCTCCTTTCCATTACCCGATGACCTCCATCTACGGTGGTTTCTGAAGCTAAGGTTTTGCTCAGTAGGGGACAATGCAATCATGCCAACGAGGGCCAAATATAGAAAGCCACGGATGGTGGGGATGCGGCTGGCGTTGCCATATTTCCCATGCCCAAACACGCTAGCAGGAGTTGACAGAATTCAAAATTGCCGCTCCGTGAGGCTTTTTGCGCATTGGGCCCAAGTCCACCAGGTGTCCTTGAATGATATCTGGAGGTGACTTGCAACTCGCTATAGATCAATGCGCAGGCCTCCGATCGACGAACCGTCGATTCCTTTGGATTCATCACGTGGGATTTTAGCTAGGGTGGGGCCTCTCCCTCCTGTCCATTGCCCGATGACCTCCGTCTATGGTGGTTTCTGAAGCTAGGGTTTCGCTCAGTAGGGAACAATGCAGTCACGTCAACGAGGGCCAAAGCTGGAAAGCCACGGATGGTGGGGATGCGGTTGGCGTTTGCATATTTCCCATGCCCAAACACGCTAGTAGGATTTGACGGAATTCAAAATTGCGGCTCCGTGAGGTTTTTTGCGCACCAGGCACAATTCCACCTGGTGTCCCTGAACAGTATCTAGAGGTGACTTGCAACTCACCATAGATCGATGCTTGGGCCTCCAATCAACAAACTGTCGATTCTGTTGGATTTGTGACATGGTATTTTAGCTAGCGGGGGGGCTCTCCCTCCTGTTCATTGCCCAGTGACCTCCGTCTGTGATGGTTTCTGAAGCTAGGGTTTCACTCAGTAGGGACAATGCAGTCACGCCAATGAGGGCCAAATCTAGACAATGCATTTCATGCCAACGAAGGCCAAACTTGGAAAACCCTATCCCTAACTAGGGTTTATTGTTTAACATGCATGGCCCATAACCATAACCCTACCAAGGAAACCCTAATCCTAACCCTAATCTTATTTTACTGTCACAACTCAATTCAGAATCAATCTAATGTCAAATTGAACTTTTTCAAATCCGGTGGACTTATGCTTCAAATCATGTTGATTCACAAAGTTGGTTCTCAGTCTTTGGATTCTATTATAGTTCCTTTAATGCTGAGTGATTAGTCATTGGGTGCATAAGGTTTGTTGAATAGTGTTGTTGGTTGTTGATGAAATGTGAAGCATGTATTGCACTTAGTTTTATTAAATTACACTTGAGCATTGACTTAACTTGTAATTTAATAAATCCAAAATCACAATTTTTAATTGGATATATTCAATTGGTGTGCAAGTAGTGAGTTCATTGAAACCTTGAAATACATTGTATTACACTTATATTTATTAAATTACACGAGCATGAACTTTGACTTTAGTGTGCATGTATTGATATCATTGAAACCTTTAAATATAATAGTTTTTTCTTTTGACATAGTGCATTCATAAGTAATAGATAATCCTCACAAATCAATACAATAGATTGACACAAGAACATGTGGAAACCAAAAAACAAATTCAAAGTGAAATGTATCATTCATTTATAACTGAAATGTCAATGTACATGTCTCCAAAAGTACATATATATCCAAAAGTATCCAAAAGTACATATATATCCAAAAGTAACCAGAAGTACATGTGTCTCCACAACTATCCAAGACTATTCAAGCCACATGTACGTGTATCCAAAACTATCCAACCCACGTGTACATGTAAGTGAAATGTCAATGTACATGTCTCCAAAAGTACATGTATCCAAAACTGTCCAAGCCACATGTACATGTATCGAAATGTACATATCCCATAAGACACATCAAAACTCAAGCTTCCTCTTGTTCTTTCTCGAAGTTGATCCTGTAGGCACAACTATAGGACCAATGTGGATATCTGGATCTTGCAAATTAAATATCAATTGTTAAATTCAACTAACTATGTACTAATACATTAGCTCAATAAAATACCATATCTAAATTAACTAAAAAATTATCAAAATGTTAATGCACATTGCATGAAACAATTGTTCATTAATGGACATCTCACCTCAGTGAGAGACTGTGACAAAGGGGACTATGTTTCTTGTGTAGCAGATGGAGTTGTGGGTTGAACATGAAGGATGGTCGCATCCATGGTTGAACCAAAGGGGGCAGGGACTGGTGGTGGTGGTGGTGGCTACAATCACCAAATCTTGAAATAGTTAGAAATGTGCATGAATAAAAAATAGGCAACAATAACACACTATGTCTATATCATGTTCAAATAGTTGTACCTCTGTGTGGCTTGTTGTTATTGCAGATACCACATTGAATGTTGCATCAATAACTCTTGCTGCTGGTGGCTACAATCACCAAATGTTGAAATAGTTAGGCATGCATGAATAAACATACGCCAACAATAACAAACTATGTAACGATCATGTTGAAATAGTTGTACCTCTGTGTGACTTGTTGCCATTGTAGATGCAGCACTGACTACTGCATCAACCATCCCTACAAGGTTTTCAATAGTAAACTCTGGCTCCTAATGTAGTAAACATGCAAATCAAACATTAACAAAACATTTTATGCACTCGATTTCAAGTTAACCAAGAATTATCATTGAAGGATATACAAATTACCATGGTATCAATATCTCCATGGTTGTGGACAACTTGACTCTTTCTAGAAGTAGGTCGCATCATATACACTTGACCTTTGTTCACATATGGCCTATGAGGAGATACAACTCCAAGAAATGGTTCAGGTGTTTCGGTTGATGCCTATAGTCAACAAGAGTTCATGTAGTTAGACATGCATGATTCAACGAACATACATGTATTTAAAAATGACATTTTTTAAATGTTTAAAATGTTTACCTCCATCACTGCTTTCCCCCTTGAAAGATCAGGCATCTGCCAGTTTAATAATTATAAATATTAAACCGTAGATAGCATTAGTGAACTAACATGTACAGTGTGTGGAAATTAACAAATTAATAAGTATTAAAAAACAGACATTTTTAAAATGTTTACCTCAGTGTGAGATACAATGGGTATTATATGAATCTCTCCACCAACCAGGGGATCACTGGATGGAATGTCATGCCCAGATATTTCCTCGGTCGATACGACCATGGATCCTACCTCCATCACTGATTTCCCCTGTGAAGGATTTGGCATCTGCAAGTTTAATAATTGTAAATATTAGACCGTAGATAACATTAGTGAACTAACATGTATAGTATGTGGAAATTAACAAATTAACAAGTATTAAAAAACTGAAATTTTAAAATGTTTACCTCGGTGTGAGATACGGCAATTGGTGCTATAGGAATCTCTCCACCAACCAAGAGATCAGTGGATGGAATGTCATGCCCCTATGTAGAGTGTGGAACATGAAACTCTAGGGCGTCGCTGTCGACATAAATCATTAATTGCAAGTTCACAAAATTAATATATTAGCTCAAACTATACATATATGTACAAAGAGGAAAATAAATGAAGAATTTATTACAATTAACCATATACATACATCACTCAAAAACCCACTGAAGACAACAACTAACGAAATACCATAGCATGGACGACCACACGATGTGCACTCGTGAGGCTCAAAAGTAGGCTAGGAATGTGCTGACGGTGTTGTACTAGTAGATGGTCTTGTAGTAGATGGGGGTACTGCACTAGTGGGTGGTACTGCACTAGAAGATGGTCCTACACCATGACGACCTGGTGTATGTACCACACTAAAGACAAATGTCCCTTCCTCACCCATATGTTGAACCATAGTGCTATGGCAAACAACGGCTTGTGCCAAACTCAAAAATGCATCACGTGTCTGTGGAATAACACGATGTACAAGTGGGACATCTGGCCCAGACAACTGCCTGCGAGGTGCAGGGATAGGGCGATCAACGTATCTAAGCTTGGCATTGGGTCGATTTTGGGCCATCCCCCCATCGATCCCCTGAAACGACAATATACCAAAATAGTTTACGTGTTTACCCAACATGAACTCTGCATACACCTTCCGAAGGAAATACAAGGGGATTTCCTTATTGTTGTGTGGTGGCATATTAAAAACCATATACCATCTGTCCATCTAGTTATCAACAAATGGTTGATATGTGCACCACTTGATAGAGATATGTGGCCTATTTACATTTGGGATTTCCCCCGTGTGAAGGTCCCTAAACAATGAAAATATATGCTTTAGTAATTTTCAACTTTTTTATTGCACTGTAGCCAAGCCCATCAGTGTACTCTTGTCTTTTTCTTTCTCTATATGATGTAATATCATATAGTATGTTGCTTGACAATGTAATAATCTCAACAATTGCATCCAAAGTAGATGCAAGTGAACGTCCAATTCTATCACCACCACTAAAAGCAGTACTGAGACCTCTCAACTGAGCAAGCTCAATCAATATTTCAGCATTGGTGTCCATAGCCACAACTGCAATAAAAAAATCAATAAGGAAATCATTAAAAACATATACATGGTATATAATGACATCTCTTCAAAATTGAAAATGTAAATTAAGGAAAACTCAAGTTACAAGCGATTTAATGGCATTCACTTACATACATTTAAAACTTAAAATTAAACATTTAACAATTAAATAGTAAGTTTCATTCAACTTCTTTCTAGAAGTTAAGGCACTTCTCCCCCTCATTGGTGGCTTTTCCATGCACACTTGGGTTTAAAATTCTTTGAATTTAGGAGTGCTATTATGACACGTTTTGGCCTTTACATCCCTTGGATATGTAAAAGAAAGGGGTAAGGGACTATTAGGACATGTGAGGTAAGAAAAGGGGTGATACAAGGCTACCACCATATCCCCTAAATATAATTGACTCGATCATGGTTGGGAACATTCTCACGACGCACTCTAGGTAGTTCATGGATGTTCACCATTTCCATTGTTGTATAACCATGGAAACCAACCAAAAGTTACATGAAAAATGGAGAATTTGTGGAACGGACTACAATTGGTTGTAGAGTGAGCTTAGAGACTCGACATGTAGATATATATTACCCATTGTTTTTTCTATTTTAAAAAATGGTTGATAAACCTAGTGATGCAAGGGCATAGACTGTTTGAGTAAAGTCATTTATGTCTTTGCTAGATCTATGGATATTAGGGAGACCTAGGGTCTCACATGTTTCTAATTTTATTTATTATGTTTATAGGATAAAAGAAGTAGAATTTGTGTTCTTGTATTTGCTAACATGGGTTTCTTACACCTTGTGCCTTATACCGTATTTTTATGTTAGTTCTGTCAATTGGTGTCTAATATATAGGGCTTCTATTGTAATTGGAACATAAACTAGCTTGTCCATTACTCTCTCTTGCATATTGTGGAGAATTATGAGATACGTGTTGTTTAGAACCCTACTCAGTAGTAATTTTGTGTCTCTCTTATGGTATTTTTGTTCTTTTTTGTTTATGCCTCTCAATCTCATTATGATGTGGGCTTTCTATCTTTCTTTGTCTTTAATTTGAATGTAGATATATATTGTTTTTTTAATTGTTAAAACCCTTGGCTTATAATTTTAGCCTCCTTCCACACACACTCTATACTTGTGTTTGTTTTATATATTTCTAGCCTTTTGGAACATTGAAAATATATTAGACATGATGTTTTTTATTCTTATAGCCTTTTTTAGTTTGAATCCATCAAACATTAGCTTGAGAGTTTTTGGGTTGATTATTATATTAAAAAACACAATTATAGGTTAAAAATCGATAAAAAATAATGCTTTGGGTGATTGAATTACCTTGTTGGATGACAATTCACCAGTGGAATCTCCTTCCCTCCAACTAAATCAGCTCCTCCAACAATCCCAAGCACTTTACTTGCTACGAAAAGCTCCAATTGGTCGTCGTTTTCACGTTCCTGATAGGTAAAATAGGCCACAGGTTTCGGGCCTATGTATATAATTTTTTTTTTTGTTTTTCCAAATCACGTACACGTTTTATAACTTCATATTGTGAGCGCATTTTGTAGTTATATAATGCGTACGCGATATAGCTTCCTATTCTACATGTCCCATGACATGTCATGCTCGGGTTGAACTATAGCAACTGCTATGTAGTAGAAACACGTATTTTTTGGCGACGCGATCGTGTTTTTGAAAAATAGGATTGCATCTAAAAGATCTCTCATCTTCTTGCACTGACCCACTAGTGTATATACTATATATACTAATGCATAGTATGTCGTGTATATGCTAATGTATATATACTATAGTTTGCATTACTATATATACTAGTGCATAGTATGTAGTGTATATACCAATGTATATGCTAGACCATATGCTTGTGTATATACTATATATACTAGTGCATAGTATGTAGTGTATATAGTAGAGTATGTGGTGATGTAAAGTATGTGCTAGTGTATGTAGACTAGTGTATATGCTAGAATATAGATTGGTGTATATACTAGAAGGTGTGTGCAAGAAGTTGAGGGACCTTTTAGATGCAATCCTAGTTTTCAAAAACAAGATCACGTTACCAAAAAATACATCAACTCGAGCCTGACATGTCATGGGACATGTAGGATAGGAAGCCATATCACGTACGTGTTATATAACTACAAAACGCGCTTGCGATATGTAGTTATAAAACACGTACGCGATTTGTAAATAAAAAAAAAATTAAATACACAGGCCCGAACCCGCGGCCCATTTTCACAATCAAGAACGTGAAATCGAAGGGCAATTGGAGCGTTTTGGAGCGAGTCCACTGCTTGGGATTGTTGCAAGAGCTGATTTAGGCTGAGGGGAGGAGATTTCACTCGTGGATTGTCATCCAACAAGGTAATTCAATCACCCAAAACATTCTTGTTTTTGTCAATTTTTACCCTATAATTGTGTTTTTTAATAAAATAATCAATTGAACAACTCCCAAGCTAATGTTTGATGGGACAAAGAAACTCTGTTTGATTTTGACCAGCAAAATTAAAAAACATAACTACATAAACCATTTATATAATCTTAAAGGATTTGGAATTTTTTATATAAATTTTATATTGTTTAATTCAAATAAGTTTAAATGTTTCATAAATTTATATGGAATATAAAGAATGTCAATCTATATAATACTTTACTTTTATATATATAAAAGTTTACATATCATAATATCAATATAACAAGTAATTTATACTAATGGAAGAAAAAAACTTCCATATATTTTGAGTAACAAAATTCAAAAACATAGTTGAAGAAATAACTCATGTAATTTTAAAAGATTTAGATTTTTTTATTAGTTCTTTTATTAAGGTATTGGCATTGTATATTTTAGATAGAACTAGAGTTTTTCACATGAAAACATGCACAAGAAATTAAGCAATACTTCCCCATCTTAGTGGATGGTAGAGGTTGTAAACCCTAGGCTATTTTAACAAAATGCCTGACCCCAAAAAACTCCTAAAAAAACAGTATGAAAATGTCTTACCAATTGAACTAACTTGAAACTTAGATAGAACAACAAAATTGTGGAAGTGCTAAATCTATTTTGTAAATGAAAATAATTTTAAAATTGATAATGTGAAAGTCACCAATGAGGGTGAAGAAGTGCCTTAACTTCTAGAAAGAAGTTGAACGAAACTCATTATTTAATTGTTAAATGTCTAATTTTAAGTTTTAAATGTATGTAAGTGAATGCCATTAAATTGCTTGTAACTTGAGTTTTCCTTAATTTACATTTTCAATTTTGAAGAGATGTCATTATATACCATGTATACGTTTCTAATTATTTTCTTATTGATTTTTTTATTGCAATTGCGGCCATGGACCCCAATGCTGAAATATTGATTGAGCTTGCCTAGTTGAGAGGTCTGAGTACTGATTTTAGTGGTGGTGATAGGTTTCGATGTTCACTTGCATCCACTTAGGATGCAATTGTTGAGACTATCACATTGTCAAAAAACATACTATATGATATTACTTCATATAGAGAAAGAAAAAGACGTGAGTACGCTGATGGGATTAGCTACAGTGCAATAAAAAGCTAAAAATCACCAAAGAGCATATATTTCATTGTTTAAGGACCCTCGCACGGGGGAAATCCCAAATGAAAATAGGCCACATATCTCCATCTAGTGGTGCACATATCAACCATTTGTTGATAACTGGATGGACAGATGGTATATGGTTTTTGATATGCCACCACACAACAACAGGGAAATCCCCTTGTAATTCCTTTAGAAGATGTATGCAGAGTTCGTGTTGGGTAAACACGTAAACTATTTTGATATATTGGCGTTTCAGGGGATCGGTGGGGGGATGCCCCAAAACCGACCCAATGCCAGGCTTCGAGACGTTGATCGCCCTATCCCTGCACCTCGCAAGCAGTTGCCTGGGATAGATGTCCCACCTGTACATCGTGTTATTCCACAGACACGTGAGGCATTTTTGAGTTTGGCACGGGCCTTTGTTCACCATAGCACTATGGTTCAACATATGGGTGAGGAAGGGACATCTGTCCCTGGTGTGGTACATACACCAGGTCGTCATGGTGCAGGACCATCATCTAGTGCAGTACCACCCACTAGTGCAGTACCCCCATCTACTGCAGGACCATCTACTAGTGCAGCACCATCAGCACATTCCCAGCCTACTTTTGAGCCTCACAAGTGCGCATCGTGTGGTCGTCCATGCTATGGTCTTTCGTCAGATGTTGTCTTCAGTGGGTTTTTGAGTGATGTATGTATAGGTTAATTGTAATAAATTCTTCATTTATTTTCCTCTTTGTACACATGTATAGTTTGAGCTAATATATTAATTTTGTGAACTTGTAGTTGATGCTTTATGCCGGCAGTGACACCCTAGAGTATCATGTCCCACACTCTACACAGGGGTAGGACATTCCATCCACTGATCCCGTATCTCACACTGAGGTAAACATTTTAAAATTTCAGTTTTTTAATACTTGTTAAATTGTTAATTTCCACATACTGTACATGTTAGTTCACTAATGTTATCTACGGTCTAATATTTACAATTATTAAACTTGCAGATGCCGGATCCTTCACAGGGGAAAGCAGTGATGGAGGTAGGATCCATGGTCGTATCGACCGAGGAAATATCTAGGCAAATGCCAGATCCTACATGAGAGAAAGCAGTGATGGAGGTAAACATTTTAAACATTTAAAAAATTTCATTTTTTTAATACATGTATGTTCGTTGAATCATGCATGTCTAGCTACATGAACTCTTGTTGAATATAGGCTGGTACCGAAACACCTGGACCATTTCCTCGAGTTGTATCTCCTCATAGGCCATATGTGAACAAGGGTCAAGTTTATATGAGACGGCCTACTCCTAGAAAGAGTGAAGTTGTCCACGACCATAGAGATACTGATACCATGGTAATTTGTATATCCTTAGATGATATTTCTTGGTTAACTTGAAATCCAGTGCATAAAATATTTTGTTAATGTTTGATTTGCATGTTTACTGCATCAGGAGCCAGAGTTTACTGTTGAAAACCTTGCAGGGATGGTTGATGTAGCAGTCAGTGCTGCATCTACAATGGCAACAAGTCACACAGAGGTACAACTATTTGAACATGATATAGACATAGTGTGTTATTGTTGTCTATTGTTTATTCATGCACATTTCTAACTATTTCAAGATTTGGTGATTGTAGCCACCACCACCACCAGGTGCTGCCCCCTCTGGTTCGACCATGGATGCGACCATCATTCATTTTCAACCAACAACCCCATCTGCTACACAAGAAACACAATCCCCTTTGTCACAGTCTCTCACTGAGGTGAGATGTCCATTAATGAACAATTGTTTCATGCAATGTCCATTAACATTTTCATAATTTTTGAGTTAATTTAGATATGGTATTTTATTGAGCTAATGTATTAGTACATAGTTAATTGAATTTAACAATTGATATTTAATTTGCAAGATCCAAAGATGCACATTGGTCCTATAGTTGTTCCTACAGGATCACCCTCAAGAAAGAACAAGAGGAAGCTTGAGTTTTGATGTGTCTTATGGGATATGTACATATCGATACATGTGTACATGTGGCTTGGACAGTTTTGGATACATGTACTTTTGGAGACATGTACATTGACATTTCACTTACATGTACATGTGGCTTGGATATTTTTGGATACATGTACATGTGGCTTGGATAGTCTTGGATAGTTGTGGAGAGACATGTACTTCTGGTTACTTTTGGATATATATGTACTTTTTGATACTTTTGGATATATATGTACTTTTGGAGACATGTACACAATTGAAATTTCAGTTATAAATGAATAATACATTTCACTTTGAATTTGTTCTTTGGTTTCCACATGTTCTTGTGTCAATCTATTGTATTGATTTGAGAGGATTATCTATTACTTATGAATGCACTATGTCAAAAGAAAAAACTATTATATTTAAAGGTTTCAATGATCTCAATACATGCACACTAAAGTCAAAGTTCTTGCTCGTGTAATTTAATAAATATAAGTGCAATACAATGTATTTTCAAGGTTTCAATGAACTCACTACTTGCACACCAATTGAATATATCTAATTAAAAATTGTGTGTTTGGATTCATTAAATTACAAGTTAAGTCAATGCTCAAGTGTAATTTAATAAAACTAAGTGCAATACATGCTTTACATTTTATCAACAACCAACAAAACTATTCAACAAACCTCATGCACCTAATGACTAATCACTCAGCATTAAAGGAACTACAATAGAATCCAAAGACTGAGAACCAACTTTGTGAATCAACATGATTTGAAGCATAAGTCCATCGGATTTGAAAAAGTCCAGTTCGACATTAGATTGATTCTGAATTGAGTTGTGACAGTAAGATAAGATTAGGGTTAGGATTAGGGTTTCCTTGGTAGGGTTATGGTAATGGGACATGCATGTTAAACAATAAACCCTAGTTAGGGATAGGGTTTTCCAAGTTTGGCCTTCGTTGGCATGAAATGCATTGTCCAACTTTGGCTCTCATTGGCGTGACTGCATTGTCCCTACTTAGCGAAACCCTAGCTTCATAAACCATCGTAGATGGAGGTCACCAGGCAATGGACAGGAGGGAGATCCCCCCCCTTAGCTAAAATCCCATGTCGCAAATCCGACGGAATCGACGGTTCGTCGATCGGAGGCCCGAGCATCGATCTATGGCGAGTTGTAGGTCACCTCCAGATACCATTCAGGGACATCTGGTGGACTTGGGCCCGATGCACAAAAAACCTCACGGAGCGGCAATTTTGAATTCTGTCAACTCCTGCTAGTGTGTTTGGGCATGGGAAATATGGCAATGCCAACCGCATCCCCACCATCTGTGGTTTTCCAGCTTTGGCCCTCGTTGGCATGACTGCATTGTCCCCTACTGAGCGAAACCCTGGATTCAAAAACCACCGTAGACGGAGGTCATCGGGCAATGGAGAGGAGGGAGAGGCCCCCCTTAGATAAAATCCCTCGTCATGAATCCAACAGAATCGACGGTTTGTCGATCGGAGGCCCGAGCATCGATCTATGGCGAGTTGTAGGTCACCTCCAGATACCATTCAGGGACATCTGGTGGACTTGGGCCCGATGCACAAAAAACCTCACGGAGCGGCAATTTTGAATTCTGTCAACTCCTGCTAGTGTGTTTGGGCATGGGAAATATGGCAATGCCAACCGCATCCCCACCATCTGTGGTTTTCCAGCTTTGGCCCTCGTTGGCATGACTGCATTGTCCCCTACTGAGCGAAACCCTGGATTCAAAAACCACCGTAGACGGAGGTCATCGGGCAATGGAGAGGAGGGAGAGGCCCCCCTTAGATAAAATCCCTCGTCATGAATCCAACAGAATCGACGGTTTGTCGATCGGAGGCCCGAGCATCGATCTATGGCGAGTTGCAGGTCACCTCCAGATAACGTTCACGGACACCTGGTGGACTTGGGCTCGATGCGCAAAAAACCTCACGGAGCGGCAATTTTGAATTCTGTCAACTCTTGCTAGTGTGTTTGGGCATGGGAAATATGGCAATGCCAACTGCATCCCCACCATCCGTGGCTTTCCAGCTTTGGCCCTCGTTGGCATGACTGCATTGTCCCCTACTGAGCGAAACCCTAGCTTCAGAAACCACCGTAGACAGAGGTCACTGGGAAATGGACAGGAGGGAGAGGCCCCCCCTAGCTAAAATACCACGTCACGAATCCAACGGAATCGACGGTTCGTTGATTGGAGGCCCGAGCATCGATCTATGGTGAGTTGCAGGTCACCTCCAGATACCGTTCAGGGACACGTGGTGGACTTGGGCCCGGTGCGCAAAAAACCTCAAAGAGCGGAAATTTTGAATTCTGTCAACTCCTGCTAGTGTGTTTGGGCATGGGAAATATGGCAATGCCAACTGCATCCCCACCATCCGTGGCTTTCCAGCTTTGGCCCTCGTTGGTGTGACTGCATTGTCCCCTACTGAGCGAAACCCTGGCTTCAGAAACCACCGTAGACGGAGGTCATCGGGCAATGGACAGGAGGGAGAGGCCCCCCCAGCTAAAATCCCACATCACGAATCCAACGGAATCAACAGTTCGTCGATCGGAGGCCCGAGCATCGATCTATGGCGAGTTGCAGGTCACCTCCAGATACTGTTCAGGGACACCTGGTGGACTTGGGCCCGGTGCGCAAAAAACCTCACGGAGCGGCAATTTTGAATTCTGTCAACTCCTGCTAGTGTGTTTGGGCATGGGAAATATGGCAATGCCAACCGCATCCCCACCATTCATGGCTTTCTAGCTTTGGACCTTGTTGGTGTGACTGCATTGTCCCCTACTGAGCAAAACCCTAGCTTCAGAAACCACCGTAGATGGAGGTCATCGGGCAATGGATAGGAGGGAGAGGCCCCCCCCTAGCTAAAATCCCACGTCACGAATCCAACGGAATCGATGATTCGTCGATCAAAGGCTCGAGCATCGATCTATGGCGAGTTGCAGGTCACCTCCAGATACCGTTCAGGGACACCTGGTGGACTTGGGCCCGGTGCGCAAAAAACCTCATGGAGCGGCAATTTTGAATTCTGTCAACTCCTACTAGTGTGTTTGGGCATGAGAAATATGGCAATGCCAACCGCATCCCCACCATCCGTGGCTTTCCAGTTTTGGCCCTCGTTGGCGTGACTGCATTGTCCCCTACTGAGCGAAACCCTAGCTTCAGAAACCACCGTAGACGGAGGTCATTGGGCAATGGATAGGAGGGAGAGGCCCCCCTAACGAATCCAACGGAATCGACAATTTGTCGATCGGAGGCCCGATCATTGATCTATGGCGAGTTGCAGGTCACCTCCAGATACCGTTCAGGGACACCTGATGGACTTGAGCGAAACCCTAGCAAGTCTGGCTAATAAACATGCCTAAGTAAAAATATGGTGCGTTACAGTCCATGCATGCCAAGTGGCATCTCGAAAAAAAATACATATGTACTAGTGTTAACATGTTGCATCAACAGTATAATTTAAATTTTGAGTTAAAAACATTGGTTTTTCTTTAATATAGCTTTTGTTTGTAGATATAAACCTACACCATGCATATTATAGAACTTATTAGGTTAAGGGTTACACTCTCGAGATTTTTCTTTAGGGTACTGAGAAAAGGAAAAATATTGCTTCCACCCACATATACTTTGTGTTTACTTACACGTGTTGCATGCTTTTCCCTACAAAATGTCATTGTCTAAAGGGAATTATCACATAATAGATATTATATTGTTGAAGGAATGAAAGAACCCTATTACTCATAATGATGAATGATGATGATGTTCATGATGTTGACGGTGATGATGATGAGGATGTTGATGATGAGGATGATGATGATGATGATGATGATGTTGATGGTGATGATGAGGATGATGATGATGATGTTCATGATGTTGTTGGAGATGGTGATAATGAGGATGATGATGATGAAGGTGTTGAAGATGATGTTGATGGTGATGGTGAGGATGAGAATGAGGATGAGGATGTTCATGATGTTGTTGGAGATGATGATGATGATGATGTTGATGATGAGGATGATGATGAGGATGATGTTGATGGTGATGATGATGATGAAGGTGGGGATGATGATGAGCATGATGATGATGATGTTCGTGATGTTGATGGTGATGATGATGATGAATGATGATGATGTTCATGATGTTGATGGTGAGAATGATGATGATGATGTTCATGATGTTGATGGTGATGATGAGGATGAAGGTGATGATGATGATGAATCATGTTGATGATGTTGATGATGTTGATGGTGAGGATGATGATGATGATGTTCATGATGTTGATGGTGATGATGAGGATGATGATGATGATGTTCATGATGTTGATGGTGATGATGAGGATGATGATGATGATGATGATGAAGGTGATGATGATGATGAGGATGAGGATGTTCATGATGTTGATGGTGATGATGATGATGAGGATGATGATGATGAATGATGATGATGTTCATGATGTTGATGGTGAGGATGATCATGAGGATGATGATGATGAGGATGATGAGGATGTTCATGATGTTGATGGTGAGGATGATGATGATGATGTTCATGATGTTGATGGTGATGGTGAGGATGTTCATGATGTTGATGGTGAGGATGATGACGAGGATGATGGTGATGATGTTGATGGTGATGATGATGATGACGGTGAGGATGATGATGATGATGAGGATGAGGATGATGATGAGCATGATGATGATGATGTTCGTGACGTTGATGGTGATGATGATGATGAGGATGATGATGATGAATGATGATGATGTTCATGATGTTGATGGTGAGGATGATGATAATGATGTTCATGATGTTGATGGTGATGATGAGGATGATGATGATGATGATGATGAATGATGATGATGATGTTCATGATGTTGATGGTGAGGATAATGATGATGATGTTCATGATGTTGATGGTGATGATGAGGATGATGATGATATGATGATGAAGGTGATGATGATGATGAATCATGTTGATGATGAGGATGATGTTCATAATGTTGATGGTGATGATGAGGATGATGATGATGATGATGATGAAGGTGATGATGATGATGAGGATGAGGATGAGGATGAGGATGATGATGATGATGTTCATGATGTTGATGGTGATGATGATGATGAGGATGATGATGATGAATGATGATGATGTTCATGATGTTGATGGTGATGATGATCATGAGGATGATGATGATGAGGGTGATGAGGATGAATGATGATGATGTTCATGATGTTGATGGTGAGGATGATGATGAGAATGATGATGAGAATGATGATGAGAATGATGATGATGATGTTCATGATGTTGATGGTGATGATGTTGATGGTGATGGTGAGGATGATGATGATGATGTTCATGATGTTGATGGTGATGAGGATGATGTTGATGGTGTTGATGCTGATGATGATGACGAAGGTGAGGATGATGATGATGATGATGATGACGGTGAGGATGATGATGAGCATGATGATGATGATGTTCGTGATGTTGATGGTGATGATGATGATGAGGATGATGATGATGAATGATGATGATGTTGATGGTGAGGATGATGATGATGATGTTCATGATGTTGATGGTGATGATGAGGATGATGATGATGATGATGATGTTCATGATGTTGATGGTGATGATGAGGATGATGATGATGATGATGATGATGATGATGAAGGTGATGATGATGATGAATCATGTTGATGATGTTCATGATGTTGATGGTGAGGAGGATGATGATGATGATGTTCATGATTTTGATGGTGATGATGAGGATGATGATGATGATGATGATGAAGGTGATGATGATGATGAGGATGGGGATGAGGATGAGGATGTTCATGATGTTGATGGTGATGATGATGATGAGGATGATGATGATGAATGATGATGATGTTCATGATGTTGATGGTGAGGATGATGATGAGGATGATGATGATGAATGATGATGATGTTCATGATGTTGATGGTGAGGATGATGATGAGGATGATGATGATGAGGATGATGAGGATGATGATGTTCATGACGTTGATGGTGAGGATGATGATGAGAATAATGATGATGATGTTCATGATTGACAATTCCAATAGGTATTTGATACTCAAACATGATCCCTAGTTGTTCTTTGGGTCTCTTCATCTTTTGTTACTCTATAGGATGTGATAGACCTCCATTTTGACCATAACACCTGGTTGAAGGGTTTGGGTGAATAAGCTTTCAAAATATATAATTCCTATCTATGGATATTTTGTATGACCACATGAAATTCAAGTTTTTTAAGCAATATGTTG